>JBBPCS010002844.1:0-12997 GCA_037974645.1 Hollardia meadi
TGTGTGTGTGTGTGTGTGCGTGCGTGCGTGCGTGCGTGCGTGCGTGCGTGCGTGCGTGCGTGCGTGTGTGTGTGTGTCCATAATTAATGTGACATAGTGCTACAGGTAATAATGCATGTGCATGTCTGTACATGTCACATTAATTTTGTAATCCTCATAGTCCAGAAAAGATGAGTCACGTGTGTGTGTAGAGCCAGAGGGCCTTTTTATACAGTGACAAATGAGTCTAGTTCTACCATTGTGTGTGTGTCTTTATGTATGGGTGTGTGGGTATGAAAGTGTGTGTGGGTGTACAGTTTATTCCTAAATTATCTGGTTTGCATATAACATTTCAACAAGCACTATATTGACAAAATATCTTTGCGCTTATTATTTGTTGACTAAGCTTAGTTCCAGTTATGGAAAATTTTATTAATATGGTGCTTCCAACATTGTGGGTACAGTTAGTGGAAGGCCCTCTCCTGTTTCCTGTTTCAACATGAACATGTGCACAAAGTGAGATCCATAAAAAAAATGGATTTTCAGTGTTTGGTGTAGAACAGTGGTTCCCAACCTGTGGGTCGTAACCCCTACAAGAGGTCACGAGATACACAAGAGACATGAGTAAGATTTTAAATGTGAGACTATTACTTGTAGTGGAGTATTTTATAGTGTAGAATTGCTAACTTAAGTAAAGGATCTGAAAACATATAATAAAATAAAGATCAAAACGAATTCAAATGAAACAGGGGGGGGGGGGGGCAATCACATCAAGACATCATTTTCTTAAAAACAATTACAAATATATACTTTAAAAATGAAGTTTTTAGTCAAAGTTACTCAAGCTGGAGTGAACAGTATTTCCTGGGGGCTATTTTCAACCTCAGATTATTGCACATTTACTGCTCCAGTGAGTACAGTATTTCTGGCTCATTTAAGTATTTTAAATTGTTTTTGGACAACAATGAAACTCTTTGGCACAGCGGATTTAAAATATGTCTGGCTTTGACTTCACATTAGTTGATTGTTGTTTTTGGTCTTTTCACGGGATTTGTTGACAGTAAAAAAAAACAGTAAGTAACAGTAAGTAGAATATCACCAGACTTCTCCTTTAATGTTCAACATCAGTGGTCAGCTAATTCTCTTGCAGTTGAATGGGAGAAAATCCCTGTAGCAAGGTTCCAAAATCTGGTGGAAAGCTTGAAACCAGAAGGGAGGGGGCTGTTATAGCAGCATATTAATGCCTATGGCTTTGGAATGAGCCTAGCACATATGGGTGTAACACAAGTGTCCACATTTTTTTGGCCATGTTTATGACTTAGTGTGTTTTTGCAACAGTGTGCCTGTGAATGTCTTTCAAGGCTGTCCTCCTGTTGCCTGGATCGTCACAGGTAAAGAGTGACACAGATCAGCACAACATTAAGAAAAGCCAGCCTGAACCATCCGTGCAAGGTGACTTCCAAGAGATATGTGTGAGTAGTCATCGATATCATCTCTAGATACAATCTCAGACTTTACTGCTCTGCTGCTGCCGCTGAAAAGCACCTCGCATGCAAGCCCACAAGCGAGGAAAATAGATTGCTGTACTGGTTTAGAGGTCTGTGGCTGGTAGTGCTGTGATCCCTGCAGTCCAGCTGGAGGAGGGCAGATGAAGAACTGATTATAAAGGATATATGGAGGATTAGGCATGCGAATAACGGATGGGAGAACTGAGTTTGGATCAATAATCTATGTTGGCAATTATCATAATTGATACTATGCATTCATACATTATTGAAGAGTGCTCCTTTGTTTCCTCCTTCTCTGGGAACAGCAAAGAAAAACACCCTCTCTTGTTTGTTCCACTAATAAACCCACACATTTTAATAGATAAACATCCAATTCTATGGCTACTTTACATAATAAAAGGGTGATTCAATCCACAGTTCATGAGAGCTTTCACATTTGTTGTTTCAAACGCCCTTTGTGCAGAAGAAGTGGAGCTTCAGCAGAAACTGTGAAATCTTTGGAATAAACAGAAGAATGACGGGGTGGTTAGCACACAATCACAGACTAAAAAGATAAATAAGAGAGTGCCTCCCACAGCCAACAGTTGACCTCTGGGAAATGCATTGCACAAACAGTATTAAATGCTTTGGCAAGAGCCAAAAACAAAAACATCTTATGATGCTTTCAAACAGCAAGAGGGTACTGCTGCGCCTCTGCTGTTTTCAATGTCAGTATTGTTGATTCCGTTACTTTCGTACACTTGACATGTTCTGGAATTTGTCTTCAATCAGAAAATGAAGAGGTGGAAATTTTCAAGCTTGTCATCATAAACTCGCTTGTGTTTGTTGGTGATTGTTTGCCAACTTGTTGTTAGCAACAACTTGTTTGCCAACAACTTCATGCTGAGAAACCGTGTCAGAGCTTTGTATCTAACAACTTGTTTTAAAGTAAACTTATGGAATAGTGCAATAAGAAGGGATGTAACTGTGATATGTACAAAATTTGAAAAAACTAATAGACCAAAAAATGCATTGTACCGATGATCAGTATATAGTAGCTTTAAAAACAACCTGGATGGTCGAGGTTGGATTTGACTTAAAGCTGCATTATTCAATTTTGGAACACCAGGGGGCAAAACTGATGCTCTGACCTAATTCAACTGTTGTCTTATGCACTGCACATATTACAGGGTCGTTTGTTGTTTGTTTAACATATCCAGAGTCATAAGTGTATAAAGCTTATGATACAAACTTTAATTTTAACCACTATTTTACACATAAATGCTAATTTGGGGAAATTGAAAACATGGGTTATTTCTCGCCAAAAGTTAGCTTGATAGCTTGCAGTAGCCAGTAAAAAAATGGAGAGAGCGAATTTGTTGATGTACTCATAACAGAATCTGACAATACATTCCTACTCTTTCTTTCGAAGATTTAAATAAGGAGGTTGATGCAACTCTCATATCTGTGCTGCAATTAGGGAGCTAGAACCAGGAAGGGATTAGCGTAGCTTAGCATAAAGACTGGAGGGAGGGTGACACAGTTTGCCAAATGATATATAACATGTTAATTAGTACTCTAGGCGTATAAGGTGCTCATGGGGAATTGTTTTTAACTAGTGTGCAAATAAGGCCAAAAGGTGTCCCCCCCACCAAAAGGTCAAGCTATTAACTAAATTTATTTTAAGCATCTCAAATCAAGGAATGCTTCATTTGACATTTTAGATTGTGCTTATCTCCAAAACACCCTTATTTTTTGAGTTTATTCCTCCATTAGCATAAAAAGCTCATATATGGTATTAAGTCCCTAATTAGCTAGCTTGGTGTGTACAAAATGAAAGTAGGGTCGTCTCAAAAGACGATAGAGAAAATTCATGGATTCAAGAAGAAGGGAAGTTCATTTACGCAGAGGCAAATGCAAATTTTGTGCAGTACTAGACAAAACCTCTCATAATTAGCCCTGCAAATAAAGGCAGACAAAGACGTGGTACATATTGGTATTCTGCTGGTATTTTCTACTATGGTGGGTGGTCAGATTGCTGCAATTGCACCACCGAGACAAAGTGGCACCAAACACTACATGTGCTTCAGTGGGTGGAGGTCTGTGTGCGTGCGTGCGTGCGTGCATGCGTGCGTGCGTGTCTGTTCAAGGTGAGGAGGAGAGATGTACAGATGATTTGTGTATTGAGTCACTAACTGAAAATCTCAAGCAGATCACACAGGTCAACAGCTTTTACTTGAAATGGAAATTGCATTGCACACTGCATACACGTTATTGTATTACATCCTATTGTATGTCTCTAAGAGCTCATGCTAATTATTCCCCTCTTATTTTTAGGATATTTAGAATTTTAATGTTTCTAGAGAGCCTTGATTTTTTTTTTTTGTCTAGTTATTAATGTAGCTGCTTGGTATCGTCCCCCTGCTCTGGGTTATATAAGCGTATAGCTTATTTATTATTTAGTTCTAGTCAAAGTGAATAGTAATTAGCCATGACCCTGTTTGATGCTGCAACTGGGGCCTGTTAAATTGATGCTGTGGAATAACTCTGGGTCCAAAGCGAACTCAGTTCAAACCTGTTCATTTATTCATGTCAGGCTCATCGGCGGTGCACTTACATAAAACTTTGCCTCCTCTTTGCCGGGATTGCTCAGTTCATTTTTCATGTGTAAGTCTATGTGCATGTTTGAATGGAAAAAGTGAGACTTGCTGCTGGTGGCAGGGAGGAAGAGATGAAGTTTGTGAGATACTACCAGAATTATCCACAGTACAAGATTACAATATGTAATTTTTTCATTCACACAAGATTATCAACAATGCCTCGAGGTCTATCAGATACCGTTAAACAACCCAGAACTGAAAATGAGCCTGACATGATATTGTAGAAGGCAATTTACATAAAGACCCGAGCCTGTAAATAGCTTCAAATTATGTGTCTCATTATTTTTATTTTCTCATTATTATTTTTACACATTAGCTGTTACTTTCATTAGCAACTGCAGATTTTAACAGGATGTTGAACTTGTTGGTAAATGAAAAGAAGAGCAACATTAAATATAATTCATCGCCTTTGATGTCAAATCTTCAAGAAGATTCTGGAGGATGATCTCACACTGTTTTTGCATTGCTCGAGGTATATATTTGCCATAGTTTAATTATTTTTTGTAAAACACGCACACAAGGGTAGCGAAGGTTATGAAAAAGGCAATCAGCTATGCCAAATGAATATACTCCAGCAACTGTGCTCCGGGGATAATACATATTTATTCAAAACCATTCATGTTTATGAGCCACAAAGATTCTCATGACTTCCAGAGTGGCGGAAGACACACACACACTATTTATGCATTTTAATGTTCCATTGTGGATACAACATCTCAGAGAGTTCAAGTTTCAGCTGCCTCCCAGTGTTTAAATATTGGTACATCTATTTAGACCACAGGGGATTTGCTTAGAGACAGAGCACTTTCTAAGGACAGACATTAATTAGAAACTATTCACAAGCTGCACAGTCAAAACAAGTCGGAGACTGTAATCAAAGCAGCAACCTGACCAGGTCAGGCGTGGGTTTTACTATTTCAAATCAATAACCGCTGATAACTGTGAGGCCCAAACATTTTACAATTAGCATGTTTACTAACAGAATTAACGAGCCCGTCATTGCCCTCGACGGGCACAAATTCTTTCACCGCTCATTTTACTGTTTACTTGAACTAAAATTATATCAGTCAGGAGAGACAAGTGAATGAAGTAAAGATAATGTTTATTACAGCAGATGATATGTGAAAATTAACTCCTGTCAGAAGTCTGTCCCGAACGGCAGCAGCAGCAGCAAGATAGATCCCCCCATGGAGTCTAACCACTGGCAGTGGTGGCTGATGACTCTGAGACTGAAAGGCTGTTGAGGCTGATAAATCTGTGAAGACAGGGCAGTGATGGAGAGGTGGGGGGCCACGCATAACAGCAGCATGAACAAACTAAAGGCAGAGACAGAGAGACATATTTAAATGTTCATCCCAAAATTTAAAAAAAATAACAGTATTTCCATGACACTTGGTGGAAGGATGGGGAATGGGCCAAGGAAGAACCCATTAATATTTTATTGCCAATATTTTGGCGAAGATCTGGATAAAGGGGCGGATCCGGGAATTTTTTATCTCTTTCTTTAACATTGCGAGATAGGGCATTTTTGGACATTTTCATTCATTTTCCAGAGAATAATGCGTGGATATTGATTTTTTTTTAAAAATCTATTCTATAATCTAATATTTAGAGGGCTGGTATCTATGAGTGTGTACAATTTCGTGCGGATCCAAATAAAAATCTGGATCTAGCGGATTTAAACATTTTTTTCATAGGGGGGTAGTCTTTTCCTGACTGCTGTACGGTAACAAATAATGCTAGAAACCTGCAACTACCACCAGTGTGTAGCTAAGTTAATAGGGATTCAGTAAGGTACTAAAAGAGAGTCACGAGTTGCTGCAGTTGGTGCTAAGGCTTAAATAAGAGGGCTGTTGGGCCTTGGCCAAGGTATGCGCTCTACTGAGTGCCATTCTAATTTATCATTTCCCCTGTGAATTGGCGCTATGTAAATAAAATTTGATTTGATTTGATTTGATTTCTAGACGCAACTTAGTTGTCTACCTGCGTGTGTTAATGTTAATGTTAAACTTGGCTAACTAAAGTTTCCCACTGCATGGTCGTGGCATGTTTCTCTTTAAAAATAGGCTGATTTAGTTTCTAGTGGTTCACTTGCTGTGCTTTGATTTCTCTATTGTTTTCCCTTTCTCTGTGACCATGCACGGATTTGTGGTTGTTAAACCTTGCAACGTCACTGTTACGGGGCAGGCTCTGTGGTGTCGTCTCCCGGTGCTGCTCCTCGCGGCGACCCAACCCCTGAGCCCCAACCAAGTAGCACAAGCAATGCACCCCCAGACAGCCTTCGTGGCTCAGCTATGGCTGACAATAACCATGTTTGAACAGCGTAGCACCATTGCAGCCCACCCTGTGCTGCGTTCCAAATCACAAGCTTTTTGCTTTTAGCATATACTGCAGCTGCTCTTACAAAGTATATACTGTTGTGTGCAGTATGCATGCAATTGGGACATACTACTTCATCATTACATTGTGCCTTGAACTGTAATCCTCTTGCTCATACATCCATTACAGTCTATATGGTCCGTATATTAATGTGTTAATTATACACAGAAGTTCCATTTGAAACTGACAGTACACGTTTTCGATTTTACCTTATGTCCACAAGCGGAAAAATTACCATACATACATTTTCTAACCTACGTTACACTTATTATGTTATACTTATTTTAACCCTAACCCATGATCTTTTTTTCCTCAACCTAAACCTAGTGGTTTTGTTGCCTTAACTAATTTTTATGAACCTTAACCAAACCCCGGCCATAGGTCTCATGATTAAGAAAACAAGGTCACATAAAGAAAGTCACCTGCCTTTGTCCTTTCCTGCACATGTAAAACTGCGGATGGCGTTAAATGACATGCAAAAAGCTTAAAATATGTGAAATGACCTTAAAAATGTCCTGAAAAGTGACGTGCTAGTCATACACCATCTCATGAGATTCCATTGGTTAAACAATGGTCTCACGCTGCCACCTATTGCCAAAAAACTGCTACTGCAAGTGCATTTCTTTGGTTTACAAACCATATTACTCAGAACAGTAAAAAGAAAGCCTTTCCGATGGAAAGAGAATACAGACATAATATCAAATCTCTTTCAAACACAAATAAAGTCAAATAATTGCATACACACATATATATATATATATATATATATATATATATATATTCTTCATATGGGACATATCCAGTGCTGAATTATACACCAATGGGGAATTCTATGAACAGAATTCCCGGGGATACGGCACTGTGACTCCTGATTGGTCAGTTTGACTCCTTCTAGGTTGTCATCTTCTTTGACTCCCTGCTACTTGTCACATTTTATTCTGTTGTATCTATTTTTGAAAGTGTATGAAGCTCAGCTACGCTCTGTGTGTTGTGCAAAGGCATTTTGGGCTTGACATTCTGTTGATCCTCACAACATGAGAAAGAACCAGCACAAGGATATCCACAGGGAGGTCAAAGGTCAGGCTCAGCTGCGGAACACAACCCTGGAGGAAGGGTAGAGATCCAGTAACTTGCTAAATGGCACTTCAGTAAGGAGGGTGCTTGCCCTGATGGGCCACCAGACCAGTTCCTTCTGTCACTTTGTCTGTCTCTGATTCCTTCGTCATTTCAATACCCTGCTGACTGAAACTCTGCTGCTCTTTTGCAAACTTGGGATCATACATTTTAACTCTATTTTATTATTATTATTTCTTAATTCAGGTAAATAGCAGGATACCAACAATGTATTCTCATACAACAAAATAATTGTGTTAGGCACTTGAATCTTTCTCTTCAATGACTGACTTTCAGCATTATTTCATCCCAAGGATCAAAACATAGACAGATCCCTCTTGAGTACAGAAAAGAAGAAGAAAAAACAGCATGGGTAAACAGCTCTGCCACACCTCGCTGCCTAAACCACATCATGTCATGCTTTTCATACTAATGAGAGACAATTAGTCCAGAGAAACAGTGAGCCACTCCTTCATGTGTCAAACCCAACGTTCTCTATTTAATGTGGACTAATTTGTTATGCACCCAGGGCTTATTACTGGATGGATGGCTCTGGTCATGATTGTTGACTCAGCACCACAGTATGAGAATTTAATTTCAAAGCACTGTCTGCATCTTGTGGGAGCCAGAATGTGCAAGCCTCTCCTTTGTATTATAAATTATGTTACATCACATTCATTGAGTGTGTTTTTAAAAGTGAAGCTCCTCCCAGTCAAGTGTTTGTTGTGATTTGATTTGACAGGCATGCATGACTTATCAGGCCTCTTTGAAACATAGATTGTCAGATTTTCACTTGAAATGTAAAGTGGGGGCGTGAATTGCGAGAATGCTTCATTTGGTGCCCAATTCAAATTATTTTGTGTTCAGTTGAATCATAGAACATGCTCTGTAGGGTCACTGAAGGGAGATTCAGCCGGTTGACTTTTCATCTGGGGTTTCTCCTCAGCCAATATCCGCTTCCTTTCTAGAAAATAGACCAAAAGCCTCACATTGGAAAAAATCTCCTGTACTGTTTCTTTAATGATGTTCCCCCCTAAATGACAGAGACACAGGACATCCAGCAGTCACACAGTAAGACCAATTAAAGAGAAAATAAGTTGGTGCAAAAATAGAATAATAAGAAAATGATAAACCTTATGGAAATATGAAAGTTACTACATGAGTGACATGGGTATCAAAATATAACTAAAATAAACACATAAAAGTTAGCAAAGTGATAAAGCAAAATTACATTGTGACTTAAAGATTCTCATTGATTAAACCATGTTGATTGATTTTTGTTTTGTTTTGTTTTTTGGCCACTTGGGGACAGCAGAACAAGCTGTCAACACAACATTGATATACTAGCACCATATGGATTTGAACACTTGTTATGAAGCAAACACCTTCTTAATTACACATCCAGCAGAGACAACATTAGCATTCAACAACATTTGTAGTCCAGCTGATGAATCCCAAAAAATCCTTGATGAATCCTTTTCACTCTGCATGAACAAGGGCGCCTCCTGGGGGGGCCAGGGGGCCACGGCCACCCTGATGCAATTGTTGGTCATCCCTCTGTGGGGTGTTTTAACTTGAGTGGACTTCTTCCCACTAAATGTTTTAATCCTTACAATCAATGCACTTCTCCAAATTAAAGCTGTATATTTGTCTTTTTAAGAAAAAGGACAAAGTTTTGAAGAATGAATTGCCAATTGACTGTAACTAAAGATGGACAACAAAATATCTTGATCGCCCCCTGGCGGCTGGCAGCATAAAACCCTCCCCCTCCATGTTCGCAGATGGGACAAAAATGGGACAAACTAAAAACTCAAAGTGCACATCAAATAAATTTTTCCCAAAGATGGTTTCTGTCATTTTAGATAGTTCTTATCACATTGATGTATGTTCATTGTTCATTTCTCAGATCAATTTGGTTTTAATTAGTTATTTGATGCTATAAAAAGGGGGTGAAACGTCATGATTGACAGCTGAGCCCTGCTCACCATTGAGTCGGGTGGGTTTATGGGCGGGAACTCAATCACTACTGTGCAGACTCTGGCTCCAAATGACGTCACCAGCGCAGGATGGCAGTAGATATTTTGGCTTCATTTTTATACATTAGTAGGAAGTGAAGACACATCGTCCTTCTTTATTTATGTCGATGGAATTGCCTAACACATGTATATACAGATACATAAGTGTTACCAGTACCAGTTTATGCACATCAGATAATTAGTAATATTACCTGTAAAATAAGAAACCAAAGTATAACATGCATTGCAGCTGTTCTGTTGGCTTGTGACAGCTGAACACATTACAAAGATACTTTATGTTGGGGTTTTCCTTTAATTTGTCACCCACTGTAATTAAATCCAAGGTCTGCGTTGATGCTGTCATTGCAGTGAAAGTTTTAAGTAAATTTAATCACCAACAGCAAGACAAAGATCTGTATAGACCGCCACCAACCACTGCAGGCTACAAACACACCATACACTGGGTTTACAGTGATCACCCACCACTCTATTTGAAATTCCAGTTTTTGCTGATGATTACAGTCAGGAAGTGTGAAATTTATCACATGCAGTATCTACTCCCACACCCCAGTCTCGCATTTGTCGCGTTTGCCTCCGTTGATTTGCTATATGTTGCGATCATGAGAAAAGTGCCAAGTCTGATCAGCGCGAGATAGGCTTCTGTGGTACAGTATGTCACCAAGACACAGTCACAGCTACGAATGGCAAGCTCGCTGGTGACTAACCTGATTCCATCTGACAGCTTTCACATAATCTTCACATCATCCCCAAATAGAAAAAAAAAATGGATGCTGTGAAAGTGGAGGCTGTGGATAAATTAAAAGCAGTCTTCAGTTTCGGCTGTTGTGCAGTGTTGAAGCCATACTATGAAATTAACTAACATATAACTGCCTTTGTTTTCTGAGGGTATATATGATTATATATGATTAATGACATAATAAAAGTTTCTGTTGTATTTGAATTTCCTGAATAATGTTCCCATTTCTAAGGAAATCATCATGTTCAGGCATCAGATTTTGGATTTTAGAAGATGGCTGAAGTGTTGGTGTTCTCTCGCAGGAAGTCACTTGTTTAAGGCCTGGACTGCATTACATCTGCAATTGGTTTTCTATGTTTGCTAAATTACAGTTTAATACAACTAGGGTTTTGATTTTGTTGCTCAGGCCACTGTGTGCGATAACTGTATGTAGAACCAATGGGAAAAACAACACAAGCAATCAGAACATCTTTGATTCCTAATGAATGAGACAGTTCAAAATTTGCAAAAAGTTCGTAATGAATGGATTTGCAAAATGTCACTAACAACGTATTTAATGTATGGGGGAAATCATGGGGGTAGACCCAGAACTTGCTGGAGGTTTTTTATATCCCATCTGGCTTGGGATGCCTCGGGATCCCCCAGGAGGAGCTGGAAACCACACCACGACCGGATCAGAGGAAGAAAATGGATGGATGGATGGATGGAAAAATCATGGTCATGGTTAAATATTTACTGTGACTTTAGGAACAGGAATGGGACTGGAGGCATGTGTGTTTGTTAGCCACAACCAATCTTTCCCTTGACCAAAGCTTTTAACCACACATTAAGCTGGGCACAGACTACAGGTGTTTTACCATCGCACTTTTTCTCACTGTAAAGTGTTACTACAGCTTGTTGTTTGACCACGTCAGTCTCCATTTTGTTCACATCTGCTTCCCCATGAGATCATGTGAGGTGATGCATTGCTCCCTGTGGCACAATAAGCTTAATAATGTTTTGTAGTGAGTGATGCACCATTTCTTGTAGCATGACGTGTGGAGTTAATTTATTGTGCAGCCATAAACAATATATTTTCTAGGGATCAGGGTTTAACATTCTACTTGAACCCACTTCATCATTTTTCTTATTCTTTTAAATGAATATTTCACTCAAAATCTTTCTTTGAGTGTCAGGTACTCACCCTCAAAGGCTTACAGTGTGGCTCTGTAAGACTATGAGGGCATCAAAACATATACATCTTTAGCAACTTCTGCGGCAAATCAGTCATTGGCATGCACTGTAACTGCTATATAAATCCAAGCTAGCTGACAAAGGCTGCAGTCCTCCATGAAGGAACAAGCTAGAAAGGGTTGAAGAAGCTTAACCTTTCAACCCCACACAGAATGAGTGTTTTCAATGGAATATTCTCTTAGAATTTCCTTTAAAATGCACATTTACTTGAAGAAGACAACAGGACTGTCACCTTAATGATGCAAATGTTTTCTAAAGTCTGACTCAGCTTGAGTGAGCAGTGCTGCCTCTGATTCACAGATGGAGACATCAAATGAAGAGCAAACAGAAGAAAATTGAGTTTAATGACCACATTCAAGTACGTGGATGATGCAAAGCCACATCATGTCTGTCCTGTTGGTCACTCATTACTGTGACAGCCATTATTGGAATGAAGTCCGCCAACATGGAGCAGGAGGAAAGGCCTGAGAGTTCCTTTACAGGGCAGAAATGAAACAGCAGACACCCATGAAAGACAGCATCTGAACAGAGAGGTTACAGATTACCCCTTGTGATGAGAAGGACTGTCACGGAATAATGGGAGCAAATCAAATGAAAGGCAGATAACACCCCTTACATTGTGTTTTTCATCATCCTTCATGAGCAACCAGACCTTGCACCATTTCAGTATGCAGACACATAACTTTACCATGTCTGCACACAAAGCAGAGGAACTTCTAATTGGGCACTTTTATTAATGCTTTCCAACCACTCAAATCTATCTCTCTTGTCAATGTGACGGCATTGTGTTGTTATTTAAGAAATCAGGGCATTGTGATCTGCTTCCTGGGAGTGCAGTTGTTGTATTCCCCATGTTTTTTTAGGTAATTCAATTTCTTTCTGCAAGCCCTTTATCAGCAGCTATTTGCAGTTTATCTGTCACTCTAATGAGGCTGTTTTTTCCCCTCTCCCTCTGGGTGTATGAAATAATTTAAATCTATCAAATTATGCAATCCTACAGCACATGGAAAACTAATGGAAACAAGGCAGTGGGAAATTAATTTGAAATGATTTGAAAGCAAAGTGTGCACCAGGAAACTCAGACATGAAGAAATAGCGGAGAAGCACTCTGCAGGCACGACCGTAAGAGATCAGACATGTATCAGAGGTGTCTTTTTCTCAGTAAGTCTCTCTGATCTCCTCAAGCACCACCCCTTGCAAAGACACTGTAAGAGAATATGTTGTTTTCAGGAAAGAAGATAAAATACATTACAATAAGATGTTTTAGACACCTAGTGCATCAGTCAAAAGGTCAGATATCTGAATGTGTGTGTGTGTGTGTGTGTGTGTGTGTGTGTGTGTGTGTGTGTGTGTGTGTGTGTGTGTGTGTGTGTG
>JBBPCS010002845.1:0-12995 GCA_037974645.1 Hollardia meadi
GACACTTCGACATGTAGACTGCAGGGGCCGGGGATTGAACCACCGACTTTCCGATCACTGGGCGACCGCTCTACCACCTGAGCCACAGACACCACACACACACACACACACACACGTACTTTGTGTCACTACTGTTTTTTATAAGGGTCATTTGATTTGACCAACTATAAATGCTGAATATAATCAAAATGCATTGAATTTGCATTGAAATGGAATTCAACTTTTGTTGCTGCCACCATTTTTTTTAGGAAAACTGCGATATTTTCAATGTTTGATTTTGAAGTAATCTAATAATGTTCAGATTACTTCTTTTTTTTAAAAAATGTAATCACTTTACTAATTATAAAAATGACTTTGTAATTTATATTCAGTAACTGACTACATGTCAAAATAAGCTAACCCAAACCTGATTATAGAAGTATAAAGCAACATAAAATTGAAATACACAGTTTAACTTTTAAAATCAAATAGTAATTGTAATGTATTCAGTAATTGTACTTTCCACCACTAAATAGCAGCAGTAGTAGTAGTAGTAAAAGTAGGTGTAAACGTTGCTTACTCACTCACTTGGTTTGCAGTTTATATTTATTCTTTCAAAAACAAATACCCATTGTTAGGCCTCACATTTGAAACATCAGGGGGCAGATCCTTTCCTATATGACCTCCTCCCTCCTGAACAAGCTTCCTGTCATTGTCAGGGGAACAGACCCTGTGTCAGTATTTATGGTCAGACTAAAAACTCACTTCGGACATCTGACAATGTGACATGCCGCTCATTCCTTTCACTTTCTAAACCTCCTTGAACTTAACTGCTTTGCTTCAATGCAGCACAGAATAAATGCTAACTGGATTTTCAGGGATCATTGTAGAAACTGTAGCATTAAGCGTAGAACAATATACAACACAGAGGTGAACCTAAGCCTCCTCGGTTATGTGGTTTAATTATGGGGACTATAAATGGCAGATTGCATAAAAAGGAATTCAATGTAGTTTACAAATCTTCAGGCTGCAACAAAATTAATTCCAGCTTTTCCCTTCATCATGCAAAGACGTGCGTGGTCCTTGTGTATAACAGACGAAACTCTTCATAACAGAGTCTACATGATTTCCTGTGTTTCCTTCCAGGAGTGAAATAGCATTACGTAACATCACAATGAAATTTAAACTGGAAATATTTCAGTCAGTCACTCAAAAACACAAACCACAACATTCCTCATGTTTCTGACGTGAAATCTCGCTCTGTTGGAGGACAGTTTGAACCCAACATTCTTGCCCATGGCACCATCTTGTGGACAAAAGGTGTAAATGATTAGTTTAAAGTCCTTTGAGTTGTGAGCTAAAAAATTTTTAAACGTGCAAGTGCAAAGTTCAAGCCACTTTGATTCATTCATGTTTGTTCTTTTTACTCTTGTTCTATAGATAATGAGTATCTTGCAGTAACTGCTGAAAATATGTTTTTCCAACATTCCCTAATCTTTAAAGTTAAAGATAATTTTGATTTCAAAACACTAAAATGTGTTGAAGAATAAAGGGACAGAATCTAGAACTTTAGAGATCACTACATTGATGTATGTTGATGTCAACTACTAGCTTGAATGCACTGAAATTATATTTTACATTTTTAATTCATGGTGAGGCTACATAAAATAAATATGAAATTACTATTAAAACGACTCTTTGCAGAAATTATTTATGATGGATTCGAATTTGTGCACATCAATGCTATTTTTCCCTTATAGCTGTTTTATTAATCCGCAATAGACAGCTGTGACAAGAATATCATAATTAGTCCACACCATCATGGGTCAACATGTTCGATATCGTTTGTAATGTAAATAAACCTGTATCATGGCTTATTATTTCTACTTGATTCAGGAATTAAGAATTAGCAAGCCAACTGAATCATTGTGATAATGGGGTATGCAATCACACTCTCAGTATTTCCATGTGAAGTCAATATTTATCAGACGGTTATTTCAGTACAGTCAAGTACAGTCAAGTACATTTATGCCTAATTCAAGTTGGTAAAGCCCTGCTCATTTTATAACTCTATTTATGTCAATGCGCTGAACTCTTTCCATTCTATACAAAAATTCTTATTCAAACTGTTATGATTTCTCATATTTTCTACTTTCAAGTACAACTATTCTCCTTATAAGTGTTTTTTTATGGAATAATGTCAATATTACATAGAGAAACAAGTCTTTGTCTTTTTGAAAATTGGTTTAACAACTGTTTCACTGTGAAGGGCTTCTGTATTCATATAATGATTTTATTGAGAACTATATTGTTCCTGTCTCCCAACATGAGCATATTGTAATCAATGCACCGTCAACAGGCATTATATGCTTATCACGCTGCAGTTCAAATAAATTTGATAATGCTACTTTAGCCAATTACAATATTATAGTGAATGGCATTTCCATTTTTGACAAAAAATTCAATATCATTTTTATCAGAAACTCACTTATTCCAAAAACAATAATATCTGTCAAATATTAATGGACAGACCAAGCTCTTGATGGCAGAACGTGGAAAACTGTATTTACTCTTCCCTACGAATATGTACTGCCTAACAAAATAAAATAAAAAAATCATACATAGATATTACCCGATTCATTCTATTATTTGTAAATATATATGTGATGTAGAAGAACATGCTCTTCTTGTAATAATATGGTTGAAATGTTAGAACATGTATTTTGTCAGTGTGTGCATGTGACAATGCTTCAGGCAGATTTTCAGTTCATATTTTGGTATGGAAATTTTACTTAAAGAACAATATTATTGATACTCAACAATCCGAAACCATCCAAACTGAATTTGCCAGTATTGTATTCTAAGACATTCCTTGAAAAAACAAAGACAGTAGCTCAATTCAGGGACCCCATCCTTCCTTATGAAATGGTACACACTTCCGGTCTCCTAAGTGGGCGTGGTCGCCTATCCCACCCATCCCCTGATCTCAAGATCTCGCGAGAGTGTATTGCTGAGGCAGAGACAGGTCTCGAACAAAGTAAATTTTCTCCTGATATGTTTGTCTGAAAAACACTATTTTAGTGTCAGAATGTTCAGAGGATATGTGTTTTGTGAGTCTGATTGGTCTGATGTTTACGTTGCTGACTACGGGGCAAAGGAATCGGTCATAAACTTTGCTCACGTTCAGTTCTCCCATAAGAATGAAGACTCAGAACCTGGCACGAGTCTCCTAAAGGGGCAGGGCAGTGACGAAACCCACGTGACACAGATACAGGAAATAAGTCGTCTGTGAATCGTCTTGGTTCTTGAACTATCTCTGATTGAGATTGTATTGTATTGTATTTTTTTCCTCCTGGTGCGGTTGATAACTTGTGTGAAACCAGTGAAACCAAATTTTCCGCTTCTTGGTCTCGCACACGAACGCACCGCTCCGCCCACACCCCCGTTGTTCCGTTCACGTCCATCCACAGACACCTCCTCCGGTACCAGTCAGAGAGCCACTGCCTGCGTCAACAGGCAGACGCTCAAACGAGGCGACCGACATTATTTACTGGAGGTTTGGTGGCTTTGCAATGATCGGTTGGTATTCATTATCGATCGATAAATCCCCAGGATAATCCCGGGACATTGAGTTGCCATTTTGTTTGGAACTCAACAAAAATCTTTACATAGTGCTTAAAAAAACCTTGGTAGCTGGCTAAGGAGACAGAATGGGATGTGGGTTTTTCTGCACGATAGAAGTTGTTTCAAACGCCTTTCTCTGCAGAAAATCAAATTGTAACTGGTGTAGATAACTTGTGTGTTTTGACCAATCAGTTCTACAGGCTCGAGCAGAGGGGTATAAATTTGAGGCGGTTGCCGTAGAGACGTCTTCTACTAAAGAGTTGAACGCAAGAGCCCGTGATATCTTGTAAGGTAATGTTAGCCCGGTAATGCTTACTTAATGATATGTTTGCCACACGTAAACGTATGGTAATGTAGCTGATGTATTTCTGCTAAGGAGTGAGTCATTTGCGAAAGCTAATATCAATTGGCAAGCAGCCCATAATGTTAATGCAACCACATCTTAACAGCTAACGCTAGCTAGCATTTGCTATGTTAGATTCGTACATGAAGTGGTTGAGTGTAAATGCACCTGGTTAGCCACGTCGGCCTTATTTTGGTAGATAAAACAATTGCACAAATGGCAGAAAGATGAACATTATTAGCATTTAGTTATTACAGTACCGATTGTCACTTGGCTAGCTAGCAAACAGGCTAAAGTGGCTAGAGTCACCTGGCAACGTTAGCAGTTTTCGGATTTTTTTTCACAACCGCTTGTTAGCTAATGTGACTACGTAGGTTACCTTTGCGCCGTCTACGTAATTCGCCGGATAGCAAAAATAAATTTCGAATCGAAGCTCGGACAATTATAGCTTAACTGCCCTCTAATTTATCATTTCAACTTCCTTCTCTGCAATTTGGGAGTTAGCTAGCATACAGTTGCTAAACTAACCGGTGGGCGTGGTGGTGGCGGCTTCACGTGTTGGCCTGAGCACTGTCAACAGTGCAGCATGCAGCCATGCTTTCTGTTCAAAACGATATGCCTATGCAAGATTTTAAAACTCAAAAATGAGAAAACCCTTAAATGGGAGTTTAACCTATTAAGATTTAACTCGGGGTTATCAAGTAAAGTCAGGGGTTGACAAACTGATTGCCTATCTTGGAGTGAAACAGTACATGACAGTGAATAAGATGTTAGTTCGTTTCGAGTTTCGACTTGTCAACTTGATTGGAGTTTATGTGCATTTGCATAAAAGGGAGGTGTTCAACAACATTTTTTTCATAATGACTTGTGCACGATGATAGCTCATACAGTGTTCTTGTCTTATGATCTGTCTTACCTTATGGCCTCTTTTATTATTATTATATTTGTAATAGGATTGACAAGAAAAATACAACGCCGTATTATACAATTGTAGGTTTTAAAAAACAACAGCTGGGGAGAGCTAATATTCTGATAAAAAATTCAGAATTTTTTTTTTAGATAAAAGCGCTAAATTTATAGGAAAATAAATCACAAACAAGAAAATTCTCTGACAACAGTATTTTTTTTCTTGTCTTTTTTGTCAAGGAACCTATTTACTTTGCAAGGCTGGGTAAATCTCATCACACCACAGACGGCACCACTTGCAGTATACTTCCAATCATATTTAGCGATAAGGAAGTACTCTTATTTTTTGCTCACAGTCACCATATTATCGTAAGAATCCAGACTTTAAAGAGACGTTGCCGGTTATTTGGCCTGTCCGGAAGAAAACATGATTTATTTATTTTTTACTATTAATTTGTAAGTAATTGACGTCACTTTAAAATGACAGTTGTGAAGCATAGACCTCATTTTGTTAAATACAATATGTTGCTGAACTCTCTCCTTGTGTCATTTCCACGCCTCCTCCTCTGGCGTCTCAAATGGGAGGGACTATGATGCGAGGAGAGGAGGCGAGGAAAGGAACCTAAGATGAAACAGAAATGAGAAGGGGCTGGATCCATCAGGCTGTTTTTCTTAAGGCAGCAATAACTCTTGGTACGGTTGAAACAGTTGGTGTGTTGATTCTTTGAGTGGAAGTAGAGTCGAGTACTGGTTATTTACCAAGTGGCAGCCCTGCAACGAGTGATTATTTGCATTATCAATTATAATTACAATTAAGTGATTCATTATTTAGAATGACTCAATGTTTCCTTATGATATGAAAGTCATCAAAACAGAAAGTCGGAACCAGTAAATGTGTGGCAAATTTACTTGAAAAATGACTAACAACTGATTATAAGAATAGTTATTGAGTACAATTACTTTTGTCAATTACTTGACAAATTGTTTCAGCTGTTCAATGTCCAAAATGATGACTATGCTTTGACAGAATAATTCCTTCTGTATGAAATAATTGTCAGCATCAAATAGCAGCTAATTTTGTAATTGAATGACAAACTTCATCACCATCGTTGTGACCGTAAGATGTGGGAGACTAAGGGCCTCGTCATTTAATCGCTGCGGATCATAATGCTACTTGAAATTCACTTTGCACCTCGGACAAAAATATGATGCATTGAATTTATTAATGTATGAAAGTATTGTCTTCATGTGTCGTATTTTCAAAAAAAAAATAAAATGGAAATAAGATACAGAATTTGAAATGTAAATTTATTTGGGTTGGGTTTCAAATGAAAAAAAATTTCAACTTGCACATTGAGAAAGATAATTTTAAAGGTGGCAACAATGTCGCTTAAGTATTCAATGCAAATCTTTTTAATCCTTTTGAATTATTAAACTTTTATATAGAGTTTAGCTGCTTTGAAAGAGCTTAGAAGAACGAACTGGGGTTGTTTCATAAAGCTCTTTGTTGAACAACAAATCTCAATTTCTAAAAGGCGGAAGCACACTATTATTACAAGTGAATTCTAAAACATGTTTTCTAGTGCAACAAGTTGGACTGGAGAGTATACACAAAATATCTGCAGAAGTTTATTTTGACCCCATCTTACATGCATAATAAGCTCAGCCTAGTTAGTAGGACATGGTGTGAAACATTTATAATGGTCCATTTTTCTCAGCTAAAATGCTAAATGGAACAATTTCTGAGGGATGCTGTAGGTGGCAGTATTACCCATGTTTATTAGGAAAGATCCCCTAAGCATCCACCTAACCCTTAAGAATGTTGATATCCTTTGACTGGTATTTTAAATAAACTGTCAGGGATAATAATAATAATAATACATTATATTTGAATAGCGCTTTTCAAGACACTTTACATAAGCTAAAAAGACAGTAGAAAATAAAACGGTAAGAAAAAAATAACATACTAAAAGTACAGAAGAAGACAGCATTTATCACATTTATGAGGGATTTAAATTTGGACAGATCGGTGCAGTCTCTGATGTGTTTGGGTAGAGAGTTCCAGAGGGAGGGGGCTGCTATGGAGAAGGCTCTGTCGCCCCAGGTCTGGTGCTTGGTCCTGAATGGTGGGGATAGGAGGTTAGCTTCAGAGGAGCGGTGGCGGAGTAGTTCGGTGAGGCAGGATGGGGCCTGGATATGGAGAGCTTTGTATGTGTGGAGGAGAACTTTTAAATTGAATCCGCTGTGGGACAGGGAGCCAGTGGAGGTTCCAGCGAACAGGGGTGATGTGGTCACGGGAACAGGAGTGGGTGAGCAGACGAGCAGCAGGGTTCTGGATGTACTGAAGTTTGTTTAGGATTTTGGATCTAGTGCCATAAAGGATGCTGCTGCAGTAGTCAATTCTGGATGAGATGAATGCATGGATCAGGGTTTCGGCTGTGGAGAAGGAAAATGAAGATATGTTTTTGAGGTGGAAGAATGCAGTTCTGGTGATGTGGTTGACGTGATGTTGAAGTGAGAGGTTGCTGTCCAGAATAACTCCTAGGTTGCAGATTTGTGCTGCGGGAGATGGAGTGGAATTGGAATCTGTGATTTCTTTAGTATTACACAGGGAGCAATTAAGAGTACAGACATCCAGTCGACAACATAATTTGTTCCTGTTAAATTAATCAGTTGGTTATTTTACTTTACTTGCAGAGTGGCAGGGTCTTTCTGCCATAGACTCAAACATCAATTTGAGACATGTATAATTAATAAAGTGACTTAGCCAGTAATACAGTATACTCATACTGCAATCAATAAGCTACTTTCTCACTATGCCCTGTGGGAGAGGTGGAGATGGGTGCTGACATTCCTCATCTCCTTGTTATTTCCCCTTGATTTGTTCCAAGTAGATTTAAATATATTTTAATACAGTCAGTCGAATCGATTAATTGTTGGTTTTGATCTTCTCTTAGGATTGGTTGAAAATATAGAATATTTCGAGACTTCCAGATCTCATCTCTGCTTGAGGTTGGCATCTCCAGGCTACATTAGCTGCCGCTAGCGTAACCCATTCAAATGTTGGAGTGAACTGTCAGCAGATGCATTGCGGGCAATGCAGGAAGCAGGTTTTAGGATGTCGGATGTAAGGCATAAAGGCAGAATAGTGTTCAGCATTGACATGTTATTAAGGAGAGACTGTAACTGAATTACTTTAATTTTTGTTTCAAATGTCATCCTTAATTTACATTTACACTGGAAACTACACTGGAAACTACTGTTCACTACTGTTTAGGAACACGTGTGATGAGCACCAAGTTGCAGCAAAGCGTACTGCAGAGTTTCCCCCTTCATGGCCTTTGGACAACACTATGTCTGATGTGAAAGTCTGTCCCACTGTGAGTGGAAATCCCCCTCCGCCAGAGGTCATAAATCCCAAGAGGCCTGGACGTGTAACCAATCAGCTACAGTATCTGGAGAAGGTGGTGATCAAAGCATTGTGGAGGCATCAGTTTTCGTGGCCCTTTCGCCAGCCAGTTGATGCAGTAGCACTGCGTCTCCCAGTAAGTACAATGTGTTGTTGAGATGTCATCATGAGTGTAAAATAAGGTGCATCCAGCAGACTCCATTACACTGTGAACGAAAGGCTTTGGTGGATTCATGCCAGTGTCTTTGTTGTCTTTCAGGATTATTATACAATTATTACAAATCCTATGGATATAAGCACTATTAACAAGCGCCTTCAGAACAAATACTACTGGCAAGCATTGGAGTGTATAGAAGACTTCAACACCATATTCACCAACTGCTTTGTGTACAATCGGGTAAGAGAATACTGTCTATTATCAAACTGCCCACACAGAAATAATAGAAATATAGAAAAATAGCTAGGAGGAAGTTTTGTAATGCACAAGCAGATCTGTAAACTGACGCACTACTCACTAATCCCTGTTATTATTATTATGTTGATATTATTATTATGTTCTGTCGTACTGTAATGAGGTAGTTAATATTCACCTACCCTGCATTTTCTAGGCTATTACAGTGCTGATGCTGTAAGATTCTCTTACAATAATTCTGCAGTTCAAACTGGATTGTCATCAGAGTGCACACTACATGAGTGCTTTTATTATATTATAATATACTGGCATACATTATCTTTCCATAGCCTGGAGATGACATTGTTTTTATGGCACAGACCCTGGAGAAGCTTTTTTTGCACAAATTGTCCCAAATGCCTGAGGAAGAGTGTGAAGTTGCATCAATCACTGCAAAAGAACCATTGAAAGGGAGAAAGACAAATGCAGGTATCTTGCACAACAGCAATTCCTTAAGATGATATTTCGTATTTATTTTATTTTGGGAGTTAGTACATCAGATATTTGGTCTATACTGTATAACTGGATTTTAACATTCATTTAATTTGATCGTTGCAGATGTATGTGACAGTGACAATTAAATGCAGCCACAAATATTGCCTTGTTTTTTTTCTCTTTTTGCCATTTTAAAATTGTATCTTTTTCCTGTACATGTATTCACTTTGCCTCCTATCATGCAGGTGCAACAAAGCAGCGATCCTTCATGTCAGAAGCTGTTCTCCAGCAGACGGTGACAGTCTTTCCTCCTGATGTGCCTCAGCTCATCCCACCCATCCAACTCTCTGCACACATTGATGCAACAGTAAGTATGTTATTAGTCTTAACAGCAGCTTGCACAGTATACATACTATACATATACAGTATACATATTTAGCTAGATTGTTACTATGACTGGCGTCAGAGTTTACGACTCGGTTCTGATGCTTGGGCTTGTTGTTTTGATAAGAAAAGAAATCAAAATGGTAAAATACAGTATATGTTTACATTTACGTTTGAGCCAGATGCAGTAGCAGTATCTCACTCTGCAAACCCCAGTCTCCTGGATGAAAGCCCTGCATACACCCCGCTAAGCCACTTCACTATGTTGGCTTCTTGGGCTTTGTGACTCTTTATGACTCTTCTGTATGAAACTCTTCTCCTTCAAGGCAATTGCATGAAATTGGTGAACGTGCTCGTGTTTTACAAACTTGACTCATCGTGGCCAAATAGCTAAAAAAGTTCAATCCCACTGCAAGATTCCATCGCTTGTGTTCGGACCTTGAGCTGAACTTTTCAACGTCAAAATGCAAAACCAATTGTAAATTCTTTGTCCCACTGTTTTGTCCAACCTTATTTTGTGATTGATTGTCCAATCTTTATGTTGTGATTTGCCTTTTTTTTTTTCTTCTTCTAAATATTCAGATTAAAAAAGGTTTTAAGAGGAAAGCAGACCCCACACCCTCCACCACCTCAGTAGTCACCAGCAGTGAAGTATCCCCTGTAGAGGACCATACAGCACCATGTACATTATTCTCCAGGAAAGGCGGTGGGAGGCTCATCAAACCTCCTAAAAAAGAGTTGCCTGTTGAGGACAAGAAGGTCAGACTGTCTGAGCAGCTCAGGCACTGCAACGATATCCTGAAGGAAATGCTCTCAAAGAGACACTATGCATATGCATGGCCCTTCTATACCCCTGTTGATGCAGTTGCTTTGGGCTTGCACGACTACCATGCCATCATCAAGCAGCCTATGGACCTGAGCACTATCAGGGTAAGATGATTATGATGATGCTCATTAACTTAACATTCGGACTATTTAACTTTATAGTTTCAAATCAGTTGTCCTGACATAAAGTGTCATTTCCTCAGAAAAAGATGGATCAACGAGACTACGCAAATGCAAAGGGATTTGCTGCTGACGTCCGACTGATGTTCTCCAACTGTTACAAATACAATCCACCTTCGCATGAGGTGGTCTACATGGCAAGAAAACTGCAGGTATAGACTTTATTTTTTAATAATAAGTGTGCTGACTGTACACTCCTCCTCCTGACACATTAGC
Source organism: Hollardia meadi (assembly GCA_037974645.1). Lineage (NCBI taxonomy): Eukaryota > Metazoa > Chordata > Actinopteri > Tetraodontiformes > Triacanthodidae > Hollardia > Hollardia meadi. Next base: position 10,753 of record JBBPCS010002845.1, read on the forward strand.
AGACACAATATTTATAAGAATGTGAAGCCTCCATTGGTTACATCCATGTGTGCTTGCTAGCAGGCTCTTTACTTTCTTGCCTTTGTTCACACATAGCTACATACCTTGACGCGTTACCACCAACTGTTGATCAGTGGAATCGTGTGAAACTGTCTGCATGAGTGTTTATCACATTACCCACATGCATGAGATACTAACTCTTAAACGCATTCCTCCATAGTTCTACTAGTGATCAAAAAATCGATATGGTAACTGTTTATTAGAAGGAACAATTTAGAATGAAAATGTAATATTCCTACTATTGGTAGTGATAAATACAGTGTATGTACTTTGCTTACAACATACAAGTACTTTGTACAAGTATAATGAATACTGGCAATTTACAAAATGCATCGATACACATGCACAAACTGATTACTGATTTTGTGGATTAACCTTGGCCATATCTAAATTTAAAGATTAGTGTCAGTATTTTCATTTCTATTACTACTATAAAAAGCATTTGTATCAACAGGAAGTTTTTGAGGCCCGATATCTGAAGATTCCACAAGAAGAGGATTGTCCTGTTCCTCAACAGCGGGCTGACAAGGTGAAAGGAGACAGAGTTGGAAGTCTGTCGACGTCGGCCAGTTCTGAAAGTGAAAGCTCCTCAGAGGCGGAGAGTTCATCAGAAGAGGTGGCCACGCAGCTGGCCAATCTAAAGGAGCGGGTTGGTATATACGTGCCAGTAACTGTGCAAATGGCTGTTGAGAAGTTTTTCACTTCAGTGCATTTTTACCTGTAACTGTTAACTGTCATTAATGGCTGGCTTGTCAGTTGAAAGCTGTCAGCGATCAGCTGAACAGACTTACCCAGGTGCCCCTGATGAAACCAAAGAAGAAAGACAAGTTGAAAAAGGAGAAAAGATCCAGAGAAAAGGAAATTGCTAGACTAAAGCACAAATCGTCAAAATACAAAGCTGTCGTAAAAAACATGGCCAACAGCAAGAGCTCTACTGTGTAAGTGAGCCCCACTTGATCTTTTAACACGGTTTATTTTTTATACTTGGTGCTATGGCTAACATGAGATGTTTTATATGTACAGTATATCTAGACATGGCAACAGACACAATATTCATGGAGTCATACCTTTAAAATGTGAGGAAGAGCTCCCATCATTACCAGTGACTTACCAGGAGAAGAAGCAGTTGAAATTGGACATTGACAAGCTGCCTGGTGACAAGCTGGGCAAGTTGGTGAACATCATTCATGCCAGGGAGCCGTGTCTAAATTCCGCTCTAGAGGAGATTGAGGTTGACTTTGAAAAGCTCAAGCCTTCCACACTGAGAGCCCTGCAGAGCTTTGTTGCGACATATCTGAAGAAATGCAACAAGAAGTTTAGCAGTAAGTGCAGCTCAACCCTGCTTTGATTTAACTTTCCCCTGTCAACAAATACAGCTGTTTCAATCGATTTGATCTGTAAAAGGAACTCAAGTAACTTCTTGAAGCTTCTCTTTGAAATGACAGTTTGGGGTTGATATCTCTTCTGTCCTACAGAAAAAAAGGTGGTGAAGTCCACCGAAGGAATGCAGACTGGGAAACTACAGGATGCTGGGAGATCTCTGGTTGCCAGTAAAGAGCAGCAGCTGATGAAGAAAAAAAAGCCAGTAGGTAAGAACTGAAGTTGATTAAGGGCCTGATCCGCACCACACTGCATTTTTCTTTGCTTTGATAAAAATACTAGAACAACTTACTGTCTTGAAATTTCAACTGCTGCACTGATTCACCACCAAGCCTGCTGTTTGTTCAAATTGTGGTTATCACGGTCAGAAAAGTTATGTTGCTCGAGGTATCCACAAGTTTCTCCACCGTGATCGTTGTCTCCAAGCAACTGGAAACTTTGTCGTCACCACCACAGAAGACCCGCCCCTCAATTCATCCGATGGGACAAGAAAAAAAAATGTCAAATGACCTTGGGCGCTTGTCTGCTCTGAGTTGAAGGTTTTTTCAACTCAAGGTGTTCAACGCACTCCTGCAAAAGGTGCAGAGAGCGTCTAAAACACTTACTGCCCATAGAAAACAACTGGAAAGATGCCTTTGACTGCAAAAACTGCACTCTGTCTGATCAAGCCCTCACATTGTGTCACAGCTACGTTTCCACATGTAAGGCATGAGAGTAAAAGTTCCACTTTATTGTGTGTGTGTGTGTGTGTGTGTGTGTGTGTGTGTGTGTGTGTGTGTGTGTGTGTGTGTGTGTGTGTGTGT
>JBBPCS010002846.1:0-12994 GCA_037974645.1 Hollardia meadi
ATTGCACTGTAGCGAGATGGTCAATGTTATTCATTTCAACTGTCAGTGGTTTTAATGTTGTGGCTGATCGGTGTATAGTATGTATGTAAACAAAGAGAATGGGTGTGTTTTTATGCACTGCTTCTGCGTGGGACTAATTTTTACTCATAAGAAAATACATAGGAAACTTTAGAAGATCTCATGTATGCAAATTACTGTTCATATCAGTAAAAGGGTTCTGAACAATTAAATTGCACCATATAGAAGGTGTACATATGTACTGCATCTTCTAATTGTGCTCCAAAAATAACAACATGCAGAGAAAAAATCAAGGAAAACAATCTGTCACATCATATTAGTGATGATGACATCAATTATAACTTATTTATCTCATTAAAATCTCAAAGCTTTCATGAGAAAGTGTGGAATCTTAATGATGAATCTGTCTGTTTACTCATCCACTCCCCCATTCCATCTATTTCACTTTCCCTCCTTTTCCTGACAGTCTTTCACTTTTTCTCCACGTGAAATCGTGAAACACAGATGTATCTTATACAATTTTTCAAATTGTGATTTTTGTTACACATGAGAAAACTCTCTGCCACACCATCACATATGCCGCTGCGCTCAGCCTCAGGCGTATAGACAGCCTTAGGCCAAAGAGATAAATGTACCGTTACCTACTTAGCCTGGGTTTAATGTTATGTTAAGGTTGCCATGAAAGAAATAAAGAGAGAAATGAGAAAAAAAACAAAAACAATTCACACTTTTTATCTGATCTATTGTATATAGTGCATTACAGGAGAAAAGGAAAAAGAAAATCATTCTTACTTTGATGATTCATATTTGTTTTCGAGAAATTCTATTGTAAAACCCTTGGTAAAATCAGCAATGAAATGGATAATTATACTAAGCATTATGCTAAGCAGCCAATGCTCATGATTCCCCGGGACACGCTGTGGTGCATTTCAGGAGCATCCTAGAAGTGTCTCTGTGCTCTGTTCCGCAGAGAATACACACCTAGTGTATTTTTGACGGAAGCTGCGTCAAGCTGCACAGAGCAGATCAAGTCAGGCAGGAAGTCAGACATAGGAAAGGCATAGAGAATCCAGTCCTTTTTTTTAAATTAAACAACCTGGGCTGGCTCCGGACCATGTTTCACTCTAAAAACAGACAGAAGAAACCATAACTACTCACCCATGATAAGAAGCACAAAAATAAGGAAGGAAAAAATTATGAAATAAACACAATCCCAGCAAGTCAGCAAAATCAGTCAGGTACGACAGTCCGCCTCTGAAATGCTCCCAGTGGGGTATGAAGCCATGTGGAGGACAGAACAAAACTGTGTCGCACATGTGACGTCATGGAGATGAGACTGGTGGAATCAAGGGTTTAAAACCCGACGTCTCAGTCTTAACTGTTTCATTCATCTTTTAAATAACTTTTGAACCCTGACACTCACACAACACAAATGAAATGTAAATGCGAGTTAGGCAGCGATTAAAAAACCTTTATTTCTTATTTTTCCATATTTTTTAGATGAATAAATTATTAATAAAAGATAATTGAATTGAAGGCTTGAGCGTAAAAAGCCCTCATGGTTGCTCACAATGTTTCCAATTAGAGGAGTGTATTATAAAAACACATTGTTGGATTGTGTCTGTGGGGACGTTCCTATAAAACCAATACATTCATACATCATAGCCATACAATAAATGGCTGGACCTGGCAACAGGGTGTCTATAAGCATTCTCTATTATTCATGTATGCACTAATAAGATGTTTCTCCTTTTTTTGGATTGTTCCCACAGTTCTGATTGGTGGATCGCACTCACTCCCATTAGCCAGCTGGCTGACCTTTGGCCTCTCCTGCTTCCTGTCGCTACTCTACAGATGATAAGCACTTCCCACAACACCACCTGTCTGTATAGTGAAAGACACTGCCCCGGCTCACGCTCTTTAACTTCTCTCTCTACCCTATTCCTCCACTTACCTGTCTCCCGAACTGTTTGTCCTTCTCCACTCGTAGTCTTTCTATCCTTCATGTATCCATTTCATCCTTCTCGCTTAGATAAACAACACAAAATCTTTGTCTAGTTTCTCACGCTATGCTTTCTTTGAACCTTTTCGCTCCAGACACTTTAACCAACTGACGTTCATACAGTATTTATGGTGAACATACTTAATGATTTTTGACAGTCAAAGTTGACATTCTCTCCTTTGTCAATCTGTTAATCTGATTAGATTCACTTTATCCATGTCAGCGTGTCACCGTTTCCTGCCCTTCATCAACCTTATTCATCCATACATGCAACCACTCCTGTATCTCCACTCCCTTGTACCACAATCCTCGATGGCCCCACCAACCTATTCCCCAGACACAATTGAAGTGTCGGACACTACCAAAGATGACAAAGGACTTGAGGGAATAAAACAAGGAATCAAGGATTCCAAGAAGAAAGTAGAAGAGAGAGAGAAGGTGAGGAAACAACCTTCTTTTTCATGAGACTGTCTCCCTTTCAACCCAACCTTTGGGACCATGGGAGATACTGAATGACACAAGAGACAGATGAAAATAAAACTGATGAATGAATGAATGAATGAATGAATGAATAAATAAATAAACGGTGAGGGAAAGGACGAGCCAGAATCAGAGGAAAAAAGAAGGGTGCTCCTGGTAGCCTTGCTGCTTGCCACAAGAGACGAACCTCAGTGCGGATTATACGTGTACATTTATCTCTATATATATTAAATGTAACAAAGTTTAAACTAAAACACAACTAGGACAGTGGAGGACTTTACAAAATGGAATTAAAGAAGCACAACGTTTATACAACCTCTGCGGTTCTTTTGGGTTTTATTCTACTTATTATGTAATGTTGCAATTTGTCAGACCTATTCAATGTTTTTGATATTTAGCTTTTTTGTTTTGTTTATGCCGTTGAAAAGGTCAAGGCCAATGGGTAATAAAGTATTATATTAATATTTATGAGAAGAAGAGACGATGATTTGTGGCCCAGAACCTGAATTGGACACAAGGAGGGAAATGCATGGATTGACCCAAGCCACCTGGATAGAAACCTCAACTTTTCTTCACACATACAGACACACACAGTCACATATGAACAGATTTCCTTGATGGCGTCACAGTCAGGCCCTCAGCTCACCTTCTGCCTCATAAATGTTTCATCTGTCAGTGACAGAGAAGACACATGGATGGTAGGTGCAATGTTCACATTTCTGCTCCCATACCATAAACCTCCCATCACTGGACTATGTGACTCATAGGTCTGGATTGATCAACCCCAACAGAATAGCTGGACATGTTGCGGTACAGTCAGTTCAGTTGGACATGAACATAATCAGAAAGCTTTTCTTTCTCCACAGGTTATTGAATGTCATGTATGAAATCACTATACGCTTATGAGTGAAAGGTGGAGAAGATTGTCAGTATCCGGCGGGTGTTGAGCGTGTATTGCATATCAGATTCTCTGTCATTGTTTAATTAGTGTTGAATGTCTGTAGTGTAAACAATTTTCATAATCACATAGATATGATTGTTAAAGTTAAGCAATACTCATATCTATACATCTATATACAATAGTTTGTATTACATTTAAGAAAGCAGTTCAGTCTGCAGAAAAAAACAATCTGTCCAAAATGCATCTCTCTTCATTGTCATTACTGATTAATGGTTACCAGTGTATTCATCTTTCAGAAAGTTCCAAGATTAAAGCTGTAGCTATTTTAATCATTCAGGGTAGCATATGTTTGGATACAGCAGCATCATGCTTCACCTTGTCTTGTCAAAACCCAGTGTTTACCTGTCACCCTGCTTCAGTAACTAATTTGCTTGTATATGCTGATCTGCTTCTTTACCATGTGCATTACATGTGAATCAAACTTTTCAACGCTGTATGTTCGTTTGTTGATTTGACCATTGCATTCATTTATTTTGTGTTTGTTTTTGTTTTTTGTGTTTGGGAAAAATTGTATTATTAATTTGTTTTAATCATTTACAAATGAATAATATAAATAATATACAGAAATGATGTGCCTGTTTGGCTTGCCCCACCTGGTGTGAGTTGCACTTTCCATGTTAAGGCATGTTGGACAAATCTGTGAAACTCCACAGACAAAAGTATATTGAAGCCCTTTGAAGCCTACTCTAAGGTTCCTCTAATCTCTCAATATTAAAATAAAAAAATAAAAAAAATAATCCTGTATCTTTATCTGTATCTCTGCCATCATAAATGTACTTCAGTCAGGACCACTATAGTCAAATAAACTTAGATTCCTATGTGCAGTAAGTTATCTTTTGCAGTATTCTGGGAGCCCCCTGCCCTTCCATGCTCCTACATGGCAAGGCTAAGGCAGGGAGCTAAGCAGCAAATATCCCCTGGGTACAGAACAGAGCAGGCATCAATGACAACAGAAATGACATTGAATAAGTCAGACACAGCATAAAAAGGAGGAACTGGGGTGGAGGTGGGTTGCAAAGCGGCTTGCAGAGGTAGCAGGAAGAGTACGCAGGTCAAAGCAGCTTGAATAGTGTGCCCTGTATGAGAATTGCCAATTGGATGCATAGAAGGGAATCAGCTGAGCCATCAGCTGATGTGGCTGGCTTTCAGATGTGAGCTGAGCTTGACTACCGTGACCAGCGTGAACTAACGCAAATGCTTAATTTTGGTACAATGAGTTCACCTAATGGCAGGTTGTTCCTGAATGCTACAACCTACTTTAAAAATAATTCCAGTGACACACTTTCCTGTAAATAAATGTAGCTTGTTTATTCTACCACCGTGTATTTTCAACTTTTTATAATCACCTCTAAATGTTATTTTATATATATATTATTTTTAAATTATTTTTTATTTGTTTGTTTTTAGCCATTCATCCTCCAATTCCACAAGCCTTAATGGCTATATTGACTACTTGTGGTATTTATATCAGCTAAAGTTGTGCAGCATCGTGAGCATTATTTAGCAGTGCACTGTGGGTCAGTACATTACCCATATACAAAATACATTTCAGAAATATCATTAAGCATTGATGTGCATGGCATTTCATCGTGCTCATTGTAAAATAATTGATCATATTACCTCCTATTTCAATTACAGTAGGGACAAGGGAAACACTACCATTTCATAATTGCCTTTGCACATGCGGTAGCTGCAAATCAACAGACGGAATACTGTGGAACTTGTGTTGTCGGCAACAATTTTGTATTTTCCAAACTGACACACACACACACACACACACACACACACACTTTTGTTGTGTTTTGGCTTTTTGTGACAATTTATAGCTCAAGTTTAAAGGGGAAGACAGTGCATTAGTTTGCCATAGAGTATCAAAGCATAACAATCACACATAATCATCCCTAACTTTCCGATTTTCATTGTGTTGCCTGACAACACAAAAATTGTCTTTTTTTTAATTAATTTTTTTTACCAATCACTAATAAAATATGACATGTGGCAATATGGCAACATTTAAAAAAGTAGCTAGTACTGTAGCCATCTACACCTGTATGAGAATGTTTAAGTTTTTTCAAAAATGAATCAACAAATTCTTCAAAATTGGCACAGTTGAACTTTTAGTCATCACAAGCAGTGCTTAATTTCCAATCAGTGAGCATCCAAATGAAAATCATTGTTTTCAACTGAATGTAAATCAAGCAACTTCAACACAAACCATTTTAATGATGGTATAGTAACAGCTATTTTAAAATACAAATATACCTGTAGCAACACTTCATGTTGGACAGATACAAAGTCAGGTTTGCATACGTCTTCCATAATAAAATCGTGCTGAAAGCATCACTTATATTTCAATTAATACACATTACAGTAGAAATAACAGATTTGCGTGATTCAATTTTCTTTTCAAAATAACATCTTCCGATAAAATGAAAATTTTAAACAGCAAAGAAATCAAAAGCTTTTGTCAACAATAAACATATATGTCTTGGGTCTCATGGTTTAGTAGCAAACAAAAAACAACATTTTAAACACGTTGACAGTTAGCATACAATAGTTCAGAAGTGTTGCGTGATTTAACTTCAAGCACCAGGATCGTAATGAATCTGATTGATAGTTTTGAGTGTAAGGTTGAAGACCCATCAAAACTTACTTGACCTTTACACTGTAAACATCATCAACAGAACTCAACTTCAATAAAGGCATTACCTCTACAGTGCTTCGATTTTTAACCAGCAAACATAATAGTCTTAGTCTTTATTATAATGGTCTTCATTAGTTGACTCTTCCGGTTCTGAGGAATTTACGCTTTGATAGAATGTAATGGAATGTCCAAAGTTGTAAAATGAACGTTCCGTCAGATTTAACTTGATTTCAAATCCAGTTTTAAATGATTTTGATTAAGACAAACCAAAGACAAGACAACTAGCTAAATGTTTACCACATTCATTAGTAATGAAAATGACCTGAACAGTTTGATTTTCTCAGGCAGGTGACAATAAATCTACTTAGCATTTTAATATCCAGTGTATTCCAAAATGTTACAATTAAAAGGTATGTTGATTTCAGTTGTGATCCTCTAACATAGTGACACACAGTGCAGACACAGTACACACTTTCAAATACATTTCTGCCATCATACAGGCAAATACAGTAATAACAAGTAGAATGACAAGCTGACTGTTAATCTTCCATCTATTGTATGCTGTCTGTACTGTCTTGAATTGAGTGAATTGACCTTCAAGAGTCCCCTTCTTAACTGTTCAATCTGCCAATACACTGAGCAACTGTGTGAAAATAGAGTTTCCCTTCTTGCAACATAATGAATAATGAGGTACCTGTTCAAAAGTTATTTTCTTTTTTGTAAGAAATAACATGATGTGGAAAAAGCTTTCAGTGTCTGAAAGCAACCTTTCTGGGTATAATGCTTCCCTGCAATGTTAATTAAGAAATTACAGAGAGAAATTACCTTTTCCAAAACATGCTGTGATTCTTGCCTTCTTATCCCAAAAATGGATTACAAACCTGTGTTGATTTGTTTTAGGAAAACATTTCATCTTCAATATAATGTTCAATTGAATATATTATGTATCCACTGTTCCAGTGGACAAACACACACAACAAAGTCAGCATTCTGTGGCATCTAACCTTTCACCCAGCAGCTTCAAGGGGATAAGCCTTAAAACCTTAAAAATTATTATTTATTTTTTTTAGGAGTCACTTTCCTATTGTAACTCACTGTGAAAAGTATTCTCTTCGCATTAAGTTAAGTTTTGGGAAACAGTGCATTGATTACAGTGATAGTACACACGCTGGCTGTCAGGTTTCATATAGCAGTTTATGTAATGATCCACTGTGGAACAAGAGTTGTGAAATGCACCTTTAATGGGGAGAAAATGGAGAAGGTATCAAACAGTTCTGGGTGTTGTATATCTCTGTCATGTAATGAAGTATTTTAGAGGCAAATATATTTGAAATATGACTCTGAAAGGTATAAATAAACATGAATGAAACAAAATGGTTTCGTTATTGTATGTTGCTGCAGTTGCATGAAAAGGCAATACTTTGCGGAAATGATGGACTCATGGCGAGTTAAATGAGAAGATCAATACCACTCTCATGTCTGTACACTCAGTAGGTGGCTAGGTAGTATTATAGATCCAAGACGAAACTGACTGCTGGATTCAGTGAAAAAAAAAACAAACATTTAAAGAGGTCCATAAAAAGTCCTCAAGCAAGATCCTTCTAACTTGTACTAAGATTCAGTAATATTAAATGTTTGCTCCAAAGATGCTCTGTGCTTTCTCTAGTAGTGCTGCTTTGGATAATTGCCACGATCTCAGACATGACATTTTGAACTGCCCATGGGAAGAATGAAGTGTAAGAGTCTGTCCATTCTTGATTAAAAGCTCAGTTTTTATCAATTTTATCTGACTCACTTATTTCTCTGGCTATTGATGCACAGGTTTAATTGGCCGAGGAGCATAACGTGAGATGATTCATGCTTATGCAATAGGTCTGTGAGTTTCCGGGGCTACCAGTAAAGGCTAAAAAAGTTGCACCAGTTAAAATAGAAATGCTCCGCTGAAAAATGATTCTCAACTATTTCTTGGTTATAGGTGCAGGTCTGGAAAGGACCTCACTACCCTCAAATCATCTGCTGTGTACACTAAATACGAAGCTTCATCCAGCAGCCAGTTATCCTAAATTAGCATAAATTTCAACAGCGATACCCTGGTAACAACATCTGCCTATAAACCTGTAAAGCTTGCTAATAAACACATTTGATAAACACATTTGAATAAACATGTTTGATTAAACCGTGCAAAAGCAAAAGTGTGACAATTTGCAGTTTTATGGGGCATTGAGTGCCAGACTACTTTTTGACCCAGCGAAATAACTTCTTGCAGATTTCTCATCACAGTGAGGTTGCCAGGCAGTCAGCAGAGACTTCAAAAACGTACTTCTCCCAGCCAAGAAACAGTCTGCCACATTGCCTTCACTAACCCCGCTGCTTCCTGGCTGTTGACTGACGGATATGACAATGTGTATCAGTCTTCTCAACTAATTCTCAGCGAAGAAAGTGAATCACAAGAATGACTGTAAATGATAGTATCAACACTTAATATGTCCAGCTATAAGTTCAAAAAGTAAAACCTGGTTATTACCATATCTTTGAGAGTTCAATGGTTAGTTCAAGTCTTCCAATTTCGTGCAATAAAACAAAACATATACAGCAAACAAATAGCTGTAAGACAAGTGACTTACTACACCGCTGGCAAAGTATTTCAAATCAGTATCTCATACTCAGGCAGATGGCCTGAGATGCTGCCTGGTGTGACCTTTTTTAATACATCACAACAGGAGGTGGGTAATTACAGAAGTGTTCCAGGTGTCTAAAGATACTAGTTTCTACACACACTTGAATACTCATTATGTGTGATTAATAGAACAACATGTTTGGACAACTTACACAGAAACATAAATACCCAGAACACATAACTTAAACTGTGTGTGGTCCTTCGAATCTGCTCCATCACTATAGACATACAAACTTCATTGGAGGTTTTTTTTTAAAAATGTATTTTGTCTTGATATAAGAGGTGCACAGGGACATCATTATCTGCATCTGTATCTGCTCAAACAACGAAATTATCTGTCTCTGTATCCGGATAGGGCGTTGTTTTGGACATCATAGTAAAGCAGGCAAATGTATTGTAAATTTTGTAACCTGATCTTAATTGACAATTGTGCCTTCAAATCAACAAATTTATTTAATATCGAAATATAATTATTTAAGAAATACATTTCCACTTCCTCATACTTTACTCTCTCTCTCTCTCTCTCTCTCTCTCTATTTAACAGAACTAATTTGTCTGAATCCCATTACCACGACCCCTTTAACTGGAAGCCATTGAACAATCAGAAACTGAAAAAAAAGTTTTATATAAAGATATAAAGATACCCTTTGCATTAGAAATACAAACTATTAACAGTAAACATAAAGAGAAACATTTTTCAATTGAAGGGAATAATCTTAAATTCCAATGATGCTGCATTTGTGTTTCTTGATGTGTTAAAATTACTGCAGTTTCCTTGGGAAACATGCAAAGATGGAAAAAATACTAGACTATTATACTGAAGTAATATGCAGGACTGAAACTGCATTAAATGTCAATCCAACAATACTAGTGGATGAGCATCAAACCACCAAGCCCTGATGTCCTGATGCCCTTTTGGTTTACAGCACAAAGAGCAAGAGGAGGATAGGAGGATAAAGAGGGAGAAAAGAAGAGAGAGCAGGATGGAGTCAGCAGAGAGAGAGAGAGAGAGAGAGAGAGAGAGAGAGAGAGAGAGAGAGAGAGAGAGGACAACTAGTCAAGACAGGACAGTTGTAAGGCAGCTACTCTGCAAATTCATTGCAGTGGACTGCACAACGATTTCACATTACTAAGCAGTGTACTGATACTGCTATCAAATGTGAATTCTCTCCAGCCTCCTCTTCCTTACATTTATTTACCTCATAAATAATATCTCTTTTTCTAGCGGCATACATGTTTATGTGTGATTGTCAGTGCAAAGAGGGCGAGAGAAGCCCCTTACAGACACAATGCGGTTTTAGCCTGCGCTCGCCGCAAAATACGTGGGGTTTTCAAAACTAGCAGGAAGATCTACAGGCAGCACAGGTCATTTTCAAAACATGTAAACACAACCGTGTTAAATTGATTGGAAACGTGTTTCCAAGATATAGTTTCCTCCCGAGGTCTTGATACGACTGTGAACTTGTGTCGTACGATTGGGGAAATTCAGACACACACAAGTTCAGCTTCTCGTCCATTTTGCCCATAGTTTCCTCCTTCAGTTCTGTGCCCAGCTGGCTGCCTTGTTTCTATTGGCAGCACAGGTAGTCATCACAGCGTGCAGAGGTCAAGCTCAGGACGTTCTGTGCTGAGAAAATGGTACTCACCTGTCTGAACGTAACTCCTTTTGCAGTGTGACGTCCCCAATAATGTGCTCTTGGTTCAACTGTTTTGCTTGACTATTCTCACTTCATATTATAACCAGTCCACTCAGCCTCTCTGTCTCACTGTGATCCTTAAAGTTTTCAAAGATTTTGAGCTGAAAGAGTCCGCAATCGCAATGTGACAGGAGTTGTCAAAAACAGTAGGAAGTCCTCACACCTCAATGAAGTTAGGTGCTATGAAGTTCATAAGCAAGCAGTGAATGTTGTAAATCGTGGCTGGAGGATCCACCGTGACCATTTCAACATTTGAAATTTAACCAGACCCATAATGCACCTTGGTCACACAGCATTTTGGGTGTTTCATTTGTGTCAATGGTGTGCTCACCGGTTGGTGCATTAAGGTAGATGTGATCATGGAGGGTTTTTTTTTCCTGAATAGAAATAGGCAACATCAGGTAGAATAAATATCCGTCACATAATCTGTGCTTTCCCAAAATTTGTAGCCTATTCAGAGTCAGGTGCATCCCCGCTTGATATCACCCTCATGTTCTGCATTGTGGATGTTAAAGGTTGCACGTCACAGATGCAACATATGCAGCAATTAATGAGATTTCTCAGGAATTAAAACATCACTAAACACATTTCAGCACTTGCTTGCTAATGACTTTAGTACCATGGCTGCCAGCTCATACATGCCTAATTTGTAAAATGTGTAAAAGTGTAATGAACTCACATCTTTTAGCACTTCAGTTTAGGATGTCACCACAAAGTCGTACCATCGCAGTGAACACAGTAATCAGAAATCATTTACACTGCATTATTATCTTCTCACTTGCATTGACTACTACTACTGCCTCTGAATGTGTTTTGCAATTCCTTTCTGTTTCCCCCCATTTCTTTTTTTTGTTTCTCTTTTTACCTCAGCCTTTCGTCCATTTTCTTCTCAGATGAAATCTCATCTCAGATTTCTGTTTTATCAAAGACCATAAATGAAGAAACTGTCTGGGTTTGACCTTTTTGTCATAGGATCTTCCTGTTTAGCTTGCTTACTTCAATCTGGGGAACTGGAAAAAGTGATAGGTGTCATATAGTTCAGGTTTTCAGTTATTTCTTCTTGAGTCATTTGCTGTAAGTTTTGAGCTTTCATTTCTCAGAGCAAACAGCAAGGTCCATCTGAGAAATATCTGCTCTCTCGCATGCATACACATTCATACAAGCTCCACCCTCACTTTTCCCTGACTTACATTTACAGTATATTCAATTTTGTTCTTTATATTTTGTTCATACTGTATATGTTTTACTAAAAGTTCAATTGGAGAAAAAAGAACAATGTAACCGCAGGAAGAAATAAGAGGTGTCGGCTTACATGCACAGATGTGAGAGACTCGCTCTTATACACAGCTCTTCTCCCCTTTCACCTCTCATTTCTTCTGTTTTCACTCTATCATCTCCTCTTTCTCAATTGAGCAAAGCAGAGATGTATAGATAGAAATCTAATTAATGTGCGCTTTCTACTCTGAGCTGCCTCTTTGTGGGCGCTTCATTTGTTGTCTGTGCCACTGGGGAGGTTGGATTTCTGTGAGCCTCTGACTCACGCATGTTCGAAGAGGGGAGGAGGGCCCTGCTTCTGTGCTTGTTGATTCAAAAATACCCCGGGTTCATTGTTCATAGGTCCGAGCTTTGTACCTGAAAAATCCCAAAGAATTTTGGATGCTTGCCCATAATAAATGCACATTTACAGTGTGTGCAAAAAACAAACCCAGCACCTGGCTATACCCAAGGTTTGAGATTAATTAAGCAAGTTCTTGAGTTCTTGTTTCTGTGAATAACCCAATTTAATACTGAGACTGTCCTCCCAAGAAAAATCACAGCATCAGTTGTCTCAGCAAGTGCCCAAAACGGCAAATATTTACATCAACCCTGTCTCCAAAAAATACATTTATATGTTGTATACAAGTAATAAGCATAGTTAGCACAGTTACAGAGAACCTCTCTGTGCTTTATTATACTTTATTCACTTTATTCAGATTGCCTTCAAATATAATCCAGGTAGATTGTTTGTTACTACAGTGTGATCAGGAAAATTCCTAATCCTATGCATTTTTTCTACATGCTGAAGTATTTGTGGCCTGATCGGAGTCTAACAAACACCATGAGTGTATGCTAGATATCGCAACCTTTGACCAATGCATACCTTTGCCAGAGAGTGCTAGCAAGCTAACTATAGCTAGGTATCAAGTGCTGAAGCATATGGACATACTACCACGGATAAATTTATTTTCCTCCATGTTACCATTACCGCCCCCAACTGATTACTGGGATAGAATTCACTCTTTAGTATCTAAATTCATTTGGGGTGGGAAACGTCCGCGCATAAAGCTGACGACTCTCCAATGTCACAAATCAGAAGGTGGTCCTTCAGTTCCAAACTTTAAACACTAGTTTTGGTCATTTGTCCTGAGACCATTATCAGATTGGCTTAATCCTGATTATGTTTCCTGTTGGAAACCTATAGAGAGTAATTTAGCATACCCACATAGGTTGGAAGATCTGATTTACTCTGCTGTCC
>JBBPCS010002847.1:0-12993 GCA_037974645.1 Hollardia meadi
CCAGGGGATGCTAATCAGGGGATAGCTAGCTAATGTTAATTCGCCAGCCTATTATTGTGAGCAAATAAAGTAGGCAATGGTTGTTTGATAAAACAGAGGAATGTAAAGTTAATGTACTTCCCTTAGAGTAGGCTATACTATTATTATTATACTATTATTGATCTCGACAAGTAAGTAAATCTGGTAAATTAGATCCTATGAAATGACATTATTCAGAATATAATATATTTAGAAACATTAGAATAGAACCAAGATCCTGTTATGTATTGCTTTAATTGTTGGCACATTGGCACACCTTAGCACATTTCACCCAATGAGGTGAGCCTGGACAATGAGGTGTCCCTACCAACTTTCAAGCCAAACCTATGCCCCTGGGTGGCGCTATGATATTGCATGATATATAATATTGACATGTAGATGTCTTCAGGTTAGGATCTTGTTCCAACATGTGAAGTCTGGAGAAGATTAGACCATGCGCAGTTGAGTTATATCAACTTCCTGTTTCATGGGGAAACATCGAAATTCACTGTGCCGCCATAGCCAACCATTTGACGAAACCTCATAATAAAGCATCATCAAGGTCTTACAGCTTGTCTGAACACATTTGAGGTGGATTGGGTCAACCTGCTAGGAGAAGGACATGGCAGTATAAAACAGCCAAACTGTGCCAACTGTGCCCCCACGGCTACGCTGTTTAACGGCGAATAACTTTTCATCCCCAGGGGGTTAAGATTGTACTGACCAAATTTGACGTCATTCAAGTTAAAGGTGCAATTTGTAAAATATAACCAGAATTTTACGGTACCTCCAAAAATATAGGGGGCAGCATATCACCAGAGTAACACCAACTCCTGTCACTATACTGTCTGCTGTACGTTTGTTATTTTGGGCTGTGTAATTATCTTTGGTTGTAGCTACCATATCGACTGTTAGCTTAGTTAGCAGTGGAGCTAGTGGCCCTGCTGCTCACTGAAGTCTACCTAGATCGCAACCTTGTATCATATGGGGATAGGGGCAGTCAATACTGGCAGCATGGCTCGGCTCAACCGGGCCTCGCAGCCTTAACACGGCTGGAAACCAAACTGGGAACAGACACATCTTGAGACCAGTGGAGGCCAGTTGAACCATGGGGTTGTTATGTTTATGATGAGGGAGGGTGAGGGGTAGTTTCTGACATGCAGTATATCCCCTGTTACAATAAACATGGATAACTATGAAAACAGTCATTAGAATTACAGCAAAGCAGCAACAGATTTCAAAGATCAAAGGCCTTAAGAGTAGGCTACCAAAAAGAAGTCAAGACTACTCCATACTACTACATCTACAGCATTAAAGGCATTACATAAGAATCTGTACTTTAAAATGTAGAATATTAACGGTAGTATCAGTACAAAAGTAACATACTTACATATATATGACTACCAATATTGCACGGAACAAGTAAGTAATATTGTAAAATATTACAAAAAGAGCAAGGGTCACATGACATAAATAGCACAGTTCTATTTATGTTAATTACAAATGGTATGCAGCATAAAAGTATCAGTAAGTTTTACTAACCATCTTAAGTTATGTCAAACCATTTAGTAGGACACATAAAGAACAGAAAGTACTTCAAGTTAAGTCGTAAACTGAAGTACCATAATACATTGTATGTCAAACAATCAAATTGACCACAAAAACTACTTCCATTTGAACAAAGTGGTACCTCAAAATCAAGACTTTAAAAGTGGTTACTATATCACTGCTAGTGGTTGATGTGAAATACAAAATACATTTATTATTGAATTAATTGTGAATTGTAAACAGGTGAAATGTGGAACTACAGCATCAGAAAAGTCAGGAGACATACTGACTGACAGTCTGTTCATAGCCAACATGATGACAGAGTGACCACAAGGGGGCAGTGGAGGACAGTTAACAAGAGGAGCTGCTTAATTAACTCAGACTGAGCGAGACTGAGAGAGAGACACTGAAAAACACACCAGATTGAGGGAGAGAGAAAGACAAAAACTGAGGGTGAGGGACAGATAGAGAGACAGAGACAGAAAAGGAGTGAGATTAAAATTAAGAACTATTACGGACTACAAAAGGAAATCCAGCAATGTTGAGATAATGTCTATGTCTCTTCCAGATGAACTAAACACATTATATGCACACTTTGACAACAACTTTCCAGTTGAGGAGGTACAAAAGGCCAATGACCCTTTCCAACTGGTAACATCCAGGACAAATATGTGCAGATCCTACTAAAAAGATCAATCCATGCAAGGCACCAGGACCTGATGACTCTCAAGGTGTGTAATTAACCGCTGAAGACATTTTCAACTAAGTAGCACACACCTCACTGTCATGAAGTGCTTTGAGCAGTTAGTTCTCCCTCCTTGACTCACTGGACCCACTGCAATATACATATTGACCAAATGTACCAACGGACAACGCCATCACCCTCGCCCTCCACACTGCCCTCCCCCACCTCAACCAGAGGATCACATATGTGAGAATGCTGTTCATTCAGTATAGTTCTGCATTCAATTCCATTTAGCCTCCCAAGCTCGTCATCAAGCTCAGAGATCTGAGAACACACTGCCCTATGTGGTTGGATAGAAACAGCCTGAGAGAGAGAGTGAGACATAGAGACAGAGAACAATGCAGGGAGAGAAAGAAAGACTGAAAGAGAGACAGACAGAGACACAGAGACTGAGAGATAATCAGAAGTCACTGGACAGTTGTAGTTTGATTTAAGCATTGGTAAATGAAAAAAACAAACAGACTTTATGACATATTGATACGAAGTAGTTGATGAGGGTGATTATAAAAAATAGTAGAGGCCAGGTCTCTGTTTGATCAGTGTTTTGTTGCTTTCAATAACCATCTATACTTTTGTAACAACCAATGTTGAAAACAAGATATGAAAAAATATTTTATATTTTTGAACAGCTCTTTTAAACCACTGTCTCCATTGTATGTTTACTGCACATTACAACAACTAATAACACAACAATGTAGTGTTTAAAACTACACTTCAAGAATATTACATCTTGAGAGTAACTTAAATGCAATCTTTTTTACCCAAACAATGAACCCCTTAATATACATTTCCCCATGTTTTCCCCCCTTTAATTACTTTAGATAAGACTGTGTCTGACAGTGTAACATATACAGTATATTCTTTATCAGCTATCAGCTACATGACTGAGTGAAATATTCAAACCCAAGACCCCATGGTTTTTATGGCTGCATCATTCCATGAGATGGTCATATTCTAGATGTGAGACCCTTTTTTTTCTTCTTTTTTCTTTTTTTTTTTTTTACCAAATTCAACATGGTGTAATTGATATCTTTAGAAACTCTGGCTCTTCACTAGAATCTGAAGAACAATTGTGTAGTTTGAACAAATTTTCATTGTACAGCATGACTTTGTTATCGGTCTCAAATCATTCAGGAGTGTATCCTCATGTAAGATGGTGAGATATGACTAATATTGAGATATTGTCCATTTATTTAGCAAGGTCCACCTGTAATATGATGTAGTTTTGTACAAATATAATCTGACCACAACCAGATGATGGTTGTCTATTAGATGACCTTAGCCTGAGCTGATTGTAAGTCTGCATTATTATGTAGTAATATTATGCCTGTAATAAAATAAATCATAGCACATCATATCCACATGTTTGTATGTGAATTTATCATCTGATATTATACAGTATATGAAATGTCCAACACTGTCAGTCTTGGAGTCTCTCACTGCTCTGACATAGGAGTCAGCCATAGTTCAGCCTGATAAGAGCTGAACTCTGGTGAGTATTGACTGTGTGTGTGAGGGTGTGTGTGTGTGTGCGTGTGTGTGCACGCGTGTGTGCGCACGTGCGTGCATGCATGTCACAACTCCTTTTTCAGCATTGATCATTTTAGCTCATCTTCATGATAGTGCTGTCTCACTGTCTTCATCTCACTTACTGAAAAAATTATACCACTACGTTATTTTCTGTTTTCCTAAATTCAACCCCCAAATCCTGCAGTACAGGTACAAGGGTTTAAAATGTATTGTTTCCTAAATTTAATCTGCAGCTATTTCATTTAAATTTTCTCCTGAAAATCTTTAACATCAGTCTGCATCTTTGTTGTTCCATCATGATCTACATGAACAAGCCTCTTTGAGTGTACACATTCAGTTTGGGCCTACTCATAGCCTGGACTAATCCTTTGACTGTCAAATCATACACTGCTATATGTTCTCTCATTAATCAACATTAAGCCTACTATTTAACCATAATGGAAGAAGACTTGTTTATGTGATCTGGCCCTAGATATTCAGTGGTTTTTAATTACAAGAGGACAAAGTGTTGGGTGAGACAGCCAAAGGCCATGTCAGCAATGGAAAAGAAAAAGGACATAAGAGCTTCTTTAAAACAAAAGCGCAAACTTGGCTCACCACTGCTAGGTTTAGGATGAGTGTCTGATGATGGAGCTAATTGTGGTGAATACAGAGCTTTGGCAGTGCCTGGGTTCTCTATCAGATGCCAGCCTTTGCGTGTGTGTTTGTGTGGGTTCTGGGCAGTGCATTTCCTCACTCGTTTGTTTGCTCACTCTCCCTGTTCCTCCAGGGACTCTGGTAAAAGTAGGCCTGCTGTCCGGCTGCCAAGCAAACCTGATTTAGTCACACTCGGCTGCAATTTTTCTTCGGCAAAACAATGTGTGTTTGGTCTGGTGGCTGGCAGCCGATGGTCATCAGTCTCCGCACTCAGAGGTGACTGGTCCAGACAGACAATCTGCTTTAGATCTCATTTAGCCTGCAGGCGACACAGCACTGCCCATGACAGGCCAGGACTGTTTGTGTCTGTGTTTTGAAGGGGTGGACATCCATGTGTTTGATGTAACTTAAAATTCAAAGTTCAGATTTCTGTTGTTGGGTTAGGGTTCATGTTAAATTTAGCATGATAGGCTCTACAACTCCACTGTCCATTTGGCACTGTAGTGATCAGAAGTGATACAGTAACCTGTAGCATTTTGTTCAAACAAGTAAAGTGGCTTCCTTCTAAAGTTACTTCATTATATCAGCACTAGGGTTGTTGTGTTATACTGATATTCACGATGGTGGTGATAAAATTATCAAAATTGAAATATAATGTTAATAATACACATATAATTTTATCTTGTAAATAATCCAGCACTGATCTGGATCTTTTGTTCATGAGTTCATCTGGTTGCCTTGTAAAAGTGTAATTGTTCTTTCTGTATGCTTTTGTAGAGTTGTGGTTAGAGACTCTCTACACCTCCTTCATTCATATTTTGAGTGTAATTTATTTGCTTAGAATGGCACAATATACACAATAAAGTTAAAGATAAATTTCACTGATTTTCTTCTACACATCGTGATACTATCTTTAATTCTATTGATCATGATAATTGTGTAGTGAAAACTGATATTCTGACAGCAGTAATCAGCACATAAAATGTGTTAATACAACCTTTTTTTAAAAAACAAAAAACTTCATTCTACTCCTATTACATTTTGAGTTAAAAGCTAATGAAAATTGGACAAATTGCTTGTGGTGGCTTCTTGATGCTTTAGACCTCTGAAATTAGATGAATTATTTTTTTTGTTCACTTTGGGGCTAGAAGAACCTAAAAAACAACAGTGACATATTATATTCAGTCAGTATATATATTTAACATGAAAATATCAGTGAGCTGGTCTGCTCTATAGTCTCTAGTTGAGGGTAAAAATAATAGGCTACATTAAAATAATACTACACTACTTGAACTGAGAACACATTCTTTTTCTTGTTTCCTCCCTCTCCCTCATAATATGAGACTCTGAATAATGACCAACATATACATTAACCATGATTGTGGGGGAATTAATTATTCTGAAAATAAATCTCCCTAGAGTAACAATGAGAGTGTGGCAGAGTAGAAGGTCTTGAATTGAGGGTGCACATGTGTTTGTGTGTCAGAGTGTGAGTGTTGGTAATGAGATCTCAGTGCTGCTGCTAACTTGCTCTAAATAAGTATATGATTAGCATTATCCCTTTAAAATTAATAATCTCAACTTTGATATCTGTAATTGTACTTAAGGGATAATGCGCTCCTCTGTTAGCTCTCAAACACTCACCCTTCAACCCATGCAGAGACTTTCACTGTGGCATTATATTCACTTAACACTTCATTCAGAACCTGTAATAATGCCTATTACATTACATTATTAAATTATTTAATATTAAACTATAACACACCCTGAGAGCTTATTCCAGGTATGCAAAGGTTAAAATCAGCCTACTAAAGTGAACACATAGCAAAGCAGACACTGGGAGTGATCAGTCATCTGTAAAACACACTTTCAAACAGGTTTAGACACCCAGAATAAAAAAGTCTGCTCATCCACTGGAGCCATGGGCCTTTCTCTGCAGAATACTGCAAAGAGGTGCATGGAAACCCACTCCCAATGACACCGAGGAGCTAGTTATTTGCATGTGACAGTGTTTAACCAATAGAGGGTAGTGTTGCATTGCGGGTCTGAGTACAGAGTGTCATCATTTTCAGCTGAGAGCAAGTGCAAAGCTCATGTCATCAATACCTGCCTTTATAATCTGCTTTTCATTACTGGTTACTGAATGTAAAAAAAACAATTAACCCTTTAAATAGATGATACTGACCATAAGAATAGATGGTTATCGTTAAAGAGGACACAGAAGACCATAAAGTGCTCAAGAACGAAAATAAAAAATTATCCAAACAATGAACCCCTTAATATACATTTTCCCCAAAATGCAATTCCATGACAACTTGGCAAACTCCACCAGCTGATGAAGATCGGGTGATATGATTGAAAGATCTGGAGCTGCTAATAAAGCTTAGAGTGCTGCCTCCAAGGTCAAGGATGAACTTTGAACCTCAGCTAATATTCATCTTGATGTAAAAATCCTTAACTAAAGTGACACTTAATAACTTCCAGGATTTCAACTGCATTTCATGCTTTTTATCACTATATGGGATTTACTCAATTTTTCAAATAAAATTAGCTCTATTAAAAGAGTATTTATCAGATGCATCAGATTCTGATTGACAACAGACCCTGGTTTAAAACTGTTTGTATGCTTAAAAAGACTAAATTATCCTTTTCATAGCATCTCTTGAAAACTTGTAAACACTGTCACTGTGCAGATGTCTTTCTCTTCATGCCCTAGCTTCTAACTTTATCTCCCAGCATGATTCTGAACACATAAGCATCAATATTAGCAGGTTAGTTGAGAACAGTTGTTGGAAAAGTGATCTTAAAAATCTAAAGGACACTTCCACGTCCCACTAATTAGCCTAAAATTTAACCGCCCAGCCGAGGGGATGGATGATAGGAGGCGGGAGGGACTAAAAGAAATATTTAGCTTAACATTAACATAAAACCAAAAAGCTGCATATATATATATGCAAATGAAGGAAGGGCAAAGGCAGGATGCTAGGAGCCATTCACCATAACTCACACTGATGTTCTTTAAGTGAGAAATCACCTTTAAAGAATGTCCAATAAGAAAGTGGAAATGATGCACCTGTCGCCTATCTGACTAATGAGCCAATCAGGTTTCAAGGACAAAGAGCACATCCAGGTAGTGGAGGGTCACTTTGTGCAAATGCACTCATAATTCCACTGTAGTCAGGATTCAGGAGCAGGTGATGATATAAAAATGCTCCAAAAAAGGCAACGTTAGGCCTACATCTTAAAAACATTGGAAATTTCAACTTGTTGTAACATTAGCAGGGCTCAAACTGCTAACAATGTGAACCTGAAAATCGAGGCGTCCCTGATGTTTGTGTGTGTGGAAGGAATATATGCGAAATTCAAGACAGTATATTCGTCTTACCCTCCCTCCGTCCACCAAGCCACTCAAATCAGCTTTAATCCCATATCTTCGTGGAAAAAAAACACCCACTGGCACTGGGTCGCGCCTTAAAAATGACAATGATTTACATTTCAACATAATGCTCTCTGTCGGCTGTAATTGTTGACAAAGTACTGCATGTATCCCTCCCAAATGAAAGTGGGTGTTCTGTTATTCGCACGACAAAGACATTTGGACGAATCTGCCATCGTCTCCTTTTTTGTAAATGAGCATGAGAAATCTATTTATGTCCTCCTACAGTATACTGGTGAAATAAGGAGAGGCTTTGGCTTACTGGGAGAGAGCCCGAACAGCTGAGATGAGCCCCCGTGAAGATATAGCCTACAGAAAGAAAAAAGAAGGAGACTGGAGGAGAGACGCGGCAGTAGCCTACTCGAGGCAATGCAGGAAAAGTTGCAAGAAGTCCAAACACAAAGCCGGGCGAATGAGGGATGGGGAAAGGCATTCTCACCGTATGATCTGCAGCTCTGACAACACCTGGCCCAGGAACAAACTATAGGCTTGTCTAGATGCGAGGTAGGGAGGGATAAAAAGAACCCTGAGGCCTGCACCCCCTCCCTCCTTTTCTTTTGCAAGCCATGGGTTTGAGGATAGAGATGGAGCGACGAAGTTGAGATGCAGATGAAGAAGAAAAAAATGTGATAGCAGCTAATCCAGCTCAGATGAGGCGCTGTATAGATGAAGGGATTGGCAGCTGTAACTAGTCAAGGCTGACTGGCCACTAGTTCAAATCTTTGCTTTAAAAACACTGATGTTCCTCTAATCTAAGCTAGGTAGGCTATTGTTTCATCATAGAGATGCAACCGGGCTGAGAGATGCCACTGCTCAGCAACTGCAATTTAGACACTCACTCTCACCCACTTTCTGCACGCACGCACGCACGCACGCACGCACGCACACACACACACACACACGCACCCTTGACTAGAATGATGTCAAATAGTCCTGACTGGAAATCACTGTTCAACTTAAATTCTTGACATTTTGAAATGGAAGCACTTCAGTGAATGCAGTTTGACACCCTGAAGTCACCATATAGGCCTGGTTATAAACCTAACAAAATGTATTTCCTTTTTATTTGGGGGGACAGAACACATTAATGAACATTAGTATGAGATACAAATGTAAATGTGCCGGCGTTAGCAGGACAGCTAATTTGCATCCGTAGTCCATCTGTAGTCCCCTATTCTTGGTTTTCTAACATTCATACCAGTTACTAATTAATATGATAAAAACTACTCAGAATGATTTCTGTATTCATAAACCACAAGCTCCATTCACACAGGTTATTAAATTATTTAAAATTAAATAAATAGCTATTAGTGATGTGTCACTAATAGATTTGTGCACATATCAATAGGCCACTATTGCACCAGTTGCATCAGTTTGAATCTATTGGATAAAAATACAGCCAAAAGTATGATTCTGTTTGTTGATCAAAATAATTTAGGATTTATGTTTTTGCAAATTTAAATGACAAAAAAATGTGATTTAAATTAATCATTAAGTAGCAGTATATTATATGACAGGCCTTTATTGTGGTAAGCTACCTATACTGCAGGTAACAAACTGGTATATTAAAAAGTTGAAATGTTAATAAATGTTAAGTTAAACAATATTTAATAATCAGAGAAATGTATGCATGCTGTAAAGTGTGAACGATCAGCACATATCCATTTTAAGCTCGCACGCATTTTAAATGTGAATGCAGTCTCGTGCCAAGTGTCCAGCGTCCGGTGGTAGAGGTAGCCTACTGAAGCCCCTCAGGTAACAATTTAACAGAACTAAATCCCATTATAATAGTGGTGGGACACCGGCGAAGATCACTTGAGTGACTCAGACCACTGCTCGCCACATGCTCGCGCATGTGTGTGTGTGTGTGTGTGTGTGTGTGTGTGTGTAAGCCACCACTAGTCGCCCCCAGTGCTCTTCAGTCTCCACTCTCCCTTCTCACCGCAGACTGAACGTCACGTCCGCACTTGAACTTGAGTTTTCTGCCATTGTAGAAGCCACAGAGCCGCACAGAGCCGCACAGAGCCGCACACTGCCCGGGGATGCGGGACTCAGCAGCTAGCACAAAGAGAAGGGTGGGTAGCTGTCTGTCCTCTAACCAGCGCTGGGCTTTGACTTTAAGAGTTAAAGTCTAACCTGCGTGGCTGACACTGCCAGTGCAGCAGAATAATTGCCCAACAGTTCGCGACAGCTCGAGAAGTGAGGAGAAGAAAACTGGATTCATATTTTACACACTTTTAGACGTGAACTGGCGTCATTTCACCGACTTTCTCCGGACAGGGACGCGCGGTGCCCAGGTTGGCCGGAGAGTGGACACAGGCACTGACGGACCATCAGGAGGTGACCGCCGACCTCCCGTGATTGGCCGCCTTTCTCCTCAACTACACTCCGCTCCCTTCTCCACTCTTTTCTGACAGATGGTCTAAAGTAACTGGAAGCAGAGCCGGACTATCCCCGTCCCTCACTACAACCACTGCAGACGGGAGGCGCGCAATTACTTTGGCATCGAACTCCGACCAGCGCTCCACCACGGCCGGTCCCAGAAGAACACAGGAGCCGCTGGAGGGAGTTCAGTTGCGCAGGGGGCAGTTCGAGGGCTAAATTAGCGGTCAGTTTGGGGAGGTCAACGAGCGGCTGGTTTTGGGGCCAGTCAGTATACAGGAGCAGCAGGAGGAGGAGAGCCGACCCTTCCAGCGCCGCTCTCCGGGCGATGCTAATGTAAATGCCAGGGCGATGTCCCGACGCAAGCAGGGGAACCCGCAGCACCTGTCCCAGAGAGAAATAACATGTAAGTATGTCTGCAACAATTCACATCATTACAGCATCGGATTAGCTTCACTTTTTTCTCTCCATTGTAATTCTGAGAAGTGGATATTTTTCCTGGACAACCCGTGCATAGAAATTAAGAATGTCAGACTTGAAGAGAAAGTTTGTCGCCTTCTGAAGTGCCTTCTGAAGGCCAATTTTTCCTCTCCGGATTTACTGACAAATAATAATAATAATAATAATAATAATAATAATAATGTTCATAAATAGCCCGCTATTATTAGAGCTAATATACACTTCGAGCGCAGAGAGAGAGAAAAGTCTCCGGCCGCGTGTTTGACTTTTGTTGTAAAAAACAGCTCACGGAGAAGTCTGAGATCCGTCCTTGTACTTTATTGAGACATTACCTCTTCATTTTTCCGCTTTTTCTCATAATAAAATTATTACCAGCGTCAGGGAAATAATACACTTAATTGTCAATTGACGTTAAAAGCATAATTGCAACTTAAATCACTTTTATTTTTAGTAGATATCGTTTATTCCCAATGGGCATGTTAAACAGCAATTCTATTATGTTCATATTTGATTAACACACATAAAAAGAAGTATCTTATGAATTTCAGTAGGAATATTTAATTCTGACAAATCATGTAAATCTTTGACTTCAAGACAAAAGCCAATACTTTACTTTTACGAAATAGACAACTATTAAACGTGATTATTCTACCATCTTCCATCAAGAAAAAATATCAAATAAGAAATCAGCAGATGCAATTATTCTCCCTGCCCTTTAAAGATGCCATGGAGTGCCTCAGGTAGACTTTATTTTCTTTTTAATGGATCTTTGATAGACACCTTACTGCCTCATATCAGCCTCTCTGAATTCAGTTTAATTATTTTGTCCCTCTCAAGGTGTTTTTCTGCTGCATTGATTCAAAGCTGTACTTCCCCGGTTGTAATATTAATTCTAGATTTGGATTATGTAATACCCTGAACTACATACCCTGCACACCTTGGCAGCAAAACCAGCACTTTTATGCAGAATAGAAGTGACAAAATACTTTAAAGTGAAGTAGTTAAAGCCTTGTCATGAGAAGGATTACTAAGATTTTAAATGCATTTATTGGTGGAAAAGAAATAGTGTAAGAAAACAAATGTGATATTTTCAAAAGAGTAAATGAATGTTTTTGACATAATATCAAATCTAAGTAATGCAAATTATTCAAAGAGGAAACACAGCGCTCTGCCTTCATATTCAACGCAAGCACTTGACACTTTTGCCGCTAAACTTTTTAGCATGCAGGACGTTATCTTCTAAAAATCACAAAATATCAGTAAGTCACATTAAAAGCTATTGTTATTGATTTACTAATTTGCATTAATGAGTCTAAATCATAAAGGAGGAACTGTAGATTATAAGTGTTAACCATTATGGGGATGGATTTGTTACATTTGGTGAATATTACTACTCTCTTTTCTCTGGCTCAAGGTTATTTTGCTGAGACTTCCCTAGTGTGAAGCCTGCCAGATCAGATCACATGCAGTACAGTGTATCGGTGTGCACAGTGGCTTGCCTACATATAACACCCATAATAACAATACAGCATGCCTGTATGCTGAGCATCTGTGCCCAGGTTTTGGGACACATTGCCTAGCTGTATAGATTCCTCCTCTGCTGTGAGGCCTGGCTTTATGGTGTCACGCTGCCAATCCACACGGCCATACACGGAGACACATCACACCTAAAGACATTGCGTGTGGCTTATATGTCAAATCATTTCCTTACAAGTAGAGATTTGATTGCTTAACAGAGCTACAACTTGTGTGTGGCAGCTTTTATGCATGCTTGCAGTGTGCACTTGCTTACCTTTAGAAATGGGTCACATTGTGCTCGCTGCATGCTTTGCTGTGACATGAGCTTCTGCAGAGCCCAGAGCACAGTATAAATTCTAAGGGATAAAGTTAGACAGACAGTCACAAGATGTGGAAAGACGAGAGAGCACAAAGATGGAGGCTAATTAATGAGCATCCTGTTTGCATTGTAACAAACCTGCTTCAAGCTCCCTGTGTGTGTGCAGATAAGTGTATATGTGAAATGTAAAAGGAAGACATTTGTCTGTCTGTCTGGAATGTAATGTAGTCCTGTACATTCCATAATTTATTTGTAAGAGATGGTCCATGATTTAGTATACTTGAGTACACACATAGACATATATGTGTGTAGGCTTGAATGGACATGAACACGCACACACACACACACACACACACACACACACACACACACACACACACACACACACACACACACACACAC
>JBBPCS010002848.1:0-12992 GCA_037974645.1 Hollardia meadi
ATGTTAAGTGTCATGAGATAACTTTGTTGTGAATTGGCGCTATATAAATAAAATTTGATTTGATTTGATTTGATATATATATATAATATTATATATAATATTATTATATATATATATATATACACATATATACACACACACATATATATATATGTATATGTGTATATACGTATACATATATTGTATGTATATAGATGTGTATATATACATATATATATATATGTATACATATACATAAAGTGAACATCAGCGAGAGCATGGCTGTGAACACAATCCTGGGCCAGAGGGTAAGTGTGTTTGCGCTGTATGTTTGAGATATGTTCTAAACTTCATGACAGTTTGCTAAAAGATACTTTTCTCCAGTCCTGCTTGCATAAATGATTTTAATATAAATTTTAATATAAACTAAGCATTTCCAGCATTTCATGACTCGTATGCACTGTGGGAGTTTGCTTTGCAGAACCTGCACTCATTAATGTGGATCTGTGTGTATATTTATAATGTTTTTATGCTCCTGTTTGTGTTTGCGCGCTAGCCGGCCTGTAGTTGTGTGTCGGTTAGGGATGCAACTAACAATTATTTTCATTATTGAATAATCTGCTCATTATTGTTATGATTAATCGTGTAGTCTATAAAATGAGAAACAAATTGTGAAAAGCGCTCATCAAACTTTCCCAGAGCCTGAAGTGAAATCTTCAAATAACTTCTTTTGTCCAACCAACAGTGCAAAACCCAAAGACTCTTCATTTACTATCATAAATGACAAAGAAAAGCAGCAAACCTTACATGTATGAAGCTGGAACCAGCAAATGTTTGAAATTTTTGCTTGCAAAATGACTGAAACAATTAACATTATCAATATAGTTGGCAACTAATTTTCTTTTGATGGACTAATCATTGCAGCAGTAGTGTTAGTGTATGTGCTGACAGAGCGTTGTTGTCTGTCCACAGTGGAGGTCGCTGACACAAGAGGAGCAGGCCAAATATTATGAAGAGGCAAAAAAAGAGAGACTTCTCCACTCACAGTAAAACCCTGATTGGTCCCCCAGAGATAATTATGTATGTACACA
This sequence comes from Hollardia meadi, assembly GCA_037974645.1. Taxonomy (NCBI): domain Eukaryota; kingdom Metazoa; phylum Chordata; class Actinopteri; order Tetraodontiformes; family Triacanthodidae; genus Hollardia; species Hollardia meadi. Next base: position 1,071 of record JBBPCS010002848.1, read on the forward strand.
ATACAACTCACACACTGTACCACTAGACCAGAGCTGATGAAACAACATCACTGAAAAAAGTCTTGTTTTTGTCAGCTGATGTCTTTTTGTGTTTCTGTTGGGCAAAAGCAGAAGGAGAAATGAAGGCCCCCACCAGTGTTAAAAGTAAGACTTTTTCTGTTCTTTTGTTTTCAACTGAAATGTGATGAAAACCTGATGACATGGTGGGATCATATTTGACAAGGGTAGATCACAGATTGTCAAAATACATAGAACTGTTTTTTGTTTTTTTCCAGAAAACATATATGTAGAAATATTTATAATGAGTCAAATGTGTTAAACACTTTGAAAAACTCAAAATTATAAATGGAACACTTTTATTTTTGCTCCCATTTTTTTCTTCATTTTTCTAGTTTAAAATCTGCCTTTACATGCAGCCATGCAGGTAGCTCAGTGAGATCAGGACTTGCTCTCATTGTCTAAGATTTGAATCAGGTGTGTTGGAGCAGAGAAACATCTAAAACATGCAGCGCAAGGGGTCCTGGGTTCCCCAGGACCAGGACTGAGAAACACTGGATTAGAGCCACATCATTTCAAAGAATGTTGTCATCTAATAAGTTTTAAATTATTATGGTCTGGGTTGTTCTGCTGACAGGCCATCATATATTTGTCATGTGTGAAGCCACTTCATAATTCTCATTCTCATAATCTTATGTATGAAGTTGCTGCAAATGCATTGCCCTTCTTGGGATCAACAAACTTCTAATTCCTGCCATCTCAGAGCACCTTTCTGTGTAGCTCAACATGATCACAATGTGCCCTTGGTGTCTAAGGTTGTGAGTTCAAGACTTGGGTGATACAGAATTAAAATCAGGCATTATGCTGTGTGAATTAGACTTGACTACATGGTTAAATGATTATTTTGGTCCAGACATTTGGCAGGACTTTTGGACTGCTCTATCTCCTCCTCATCCTCCTCTTCCTCCTCCTGCTCCTCTTCCTCTGAGGAGTCCCCTTACTCCTGGCAAAGACACCTGGCCGGTGCCCAAAGAGGCAGCTCCAATAGCCACAGAGGTACCCGTAGAATATAAAGCAGTCTGATAACAAAGCTCTGTGTGGCATGCTCCACTTGGCATACCCCAGGCCCTGTACTAAGTGGATATGGTGTGTCTAGTCTACTTCAAATACCTTGGTACAGGGCCTGGGGTATGCCAAGTGTCCATGTCCATATGGATCTTCTCGTGTGGCATGTGAAGGAGGAAGGTTTTTACGTGGCTGACCTGGGAGATGGCATTCTCGTTCATCTTTTGGTTAGCTCCAGCCCCTCTTGGAAGGCTCTGTAGGTTTCCAGGTACTCCTCTGTGACGACAAATAATTCATTGCATCACGTTTATGAGGCAACTGCTAAATTACAGCTGCATTATATATCTCATGCTTTTTATCAGTTCAGTTCAAGATGAGGTGCCCAGACGAAGGCTGGAAGCAATTTCCTGCAGGTTTAATGAATTACAGTACATTACCAACACAACGCTTTCACAGCTTGTAAGGGTTAATGAAAACACGTGTCCCTGCCAGATGCCAACTGTCTGCATGTCCTCCTCTAACTCAAGTGATTTCCCTCCATTGGTGGCAGATGAAGATCAAACTGGGCTTGCATGGAAGAAAGTAATGCATGCATGGATTATGAAACAATGGGCCCCTGGGCACAGACATTTGAAAGGCCCCTGAAGATTTGCCCCCCTACCCACTTGTCCTGTTGAGTAATCCATCCATGTTTATGATGCAAGAAAGGGTTTAGACTGACCTCAAAATGCCCCAGATCCAAATCTGTTTGAGCTACATGGGATGTGCCTGATGCATGGAGTGCTGTTGGCATGAGGGGGTTTACTTTGTCTGAAACAATGTTTGGGTGGGATTTATGGGTCAAAGAACATCCACATGAATACCAGGACCCAGGGTTTCCCATTACAACATTGTACTGTAGCCATGATCAATGTCATTCACTTCATCTGTCAGTGGTTTTAATGGTGTACTGATCAGTGTATATAAATGCTTAAAATGTTTACAGCCTGGTACAAAAAAGGTTTTGGTCACTAAAGCTGGTGAAGAGGTGAATTATTATAAACCTTGCTCGTTTAAATTATCTTAAGCCTTGGCCTAAATATAAGCATAATAACGGGCATTGACACTTTGAGTGGCACCTACAGTATCTGCCAGCTATCTGCTAAGTGCTACCTCAGCCAATTCGAGAGACTGAATTTACCCATTGGCCATGTGTGGGGGGTTTGTGCCTTATGGAGAATTTTTCATGCAAATGTCAGACAAATAATATGATTTGCTCTGCAATTAATTGAACTAATAGACTGTCCAACAAGTCTGAGCTCCTCCTGTTTGCCCATTTTTGGATTAGCTAGGAGGTAAGCGGAGTCAGACAAGTCGAGATGTCAACGGCCCAAGCCACCAGAACTTCACAATCGGTCTTCAGAAACTATGGGTGACCTGACACAAATGCAGCTTTCAAAATAATCAACTCAAACGTCAAATATACCATGCTTGACTACACAACACCAGACTGCTGTGGTAGTCAGCCAATCACGCACATTAAACTAAAGAACACTTGTGATTGGATATAATAAACCATACAAATGGTAATTTTTTCCAAATCTGGATACAAGGAGGAGTAAATGTAGTTCTTGTTGGTACTACTTGGTGCTGGGCTATTTCATTCAATCTATTAAAGGTATTTAGTACAGACACCAGCCGTGTGTGTGTGTGTGTATTGCATGTACTTTATATGGCATTCAGATTATTTTTCTTCAATTTATAGTGCCAAATATAATATTGCATTTTAAATACTGCAGATTTCAGACTTCAAAACTTTGAGAGACATTGTATCATCTTACAAACATGACCAGAGGAAAAAAGCAGCCATTTATTTCTCAGACTTTATTACCAAAAATACAATGGCAAAGTAGTGACATAACAAAGCCTATGATTCTAAAAATAAATAAACATAAAACAAGCATCATACTGCTGTCTGAAACAAGCTGAACATCCATTTACAAAATATGAGCAAAAATACAACGATCAAGACAGACATCTTATATCTTCTCCACCTCCTTTGGTTTAATTACACGCAGCTGATTTTGCTGTATTTAGTTTAAGACTGTCAGTTCCCTCAAATACACTGGGAGTAAATGATCAAAGCCAAAATTAAATATAAAATTGTATATTTTTTTGTCTCAATTGTTTTTGTTGTTTTTTTACAAGATCATTAAAAAATAGATTTTTATGTTTTTCAAAAGTCTTAAAGTACTTCTGCCATCTTCATCTACAATATGTACACACTTAAAATACAGTACCAAGTGTTTGGGCTTATTACTAGGTAAAATAGCTAGTAATATTATATGTTTCACATTCTTGGTTTGTTGTTGTTTCTATGTCCCCAAAAATCTCTGAATAAAACGAAAATCTGGATTTGCCTCTATGGAAAATATGAGCTGTGCATATGTCACAAGAATAATAACGATTTTTGCCCCCACTATTTTGTGCCCAATTTAAAATACGAATCTATAGTTTAGAGGATTTAGATAAATAAATTAAGTTTTAGCAGAGAGTTTCAACAGTAATAACACGTTTAACCAAAAGGCACAATAACTAAAACAAAAGACAATTCTTTGCTTTTAAATATGGCACAAATTTATAGTTCTGTAGTTGGTGTAAATGAAAACTGAGTAAGGTTATGGGGAAGGTCTGTATGTTCTAAAAGGGGTAAACAGACACAAGCTTCCATACTTGCAGTGTCTGCTGCCTGTATTGACTTTTGCAGTTTGTGAGACCAAATCTATTACCGCCTGCAAAATCCTGCTCCCAGGAGAATGACAAAACCAACTATTAGCCAAATATTATGAGCCATTTTGTAATCACAACTCAGTATAAAAGGCCAAAACTGTTATATTTTTCAAGGTTGAAGTTCAGTCATTTTATCACTGATTACTTTATTACTGGTCATATTTTCTTATGATTATAACAAGTTTAAGAATAATTCTGCTGATATTATATAGTTTTGTTATTTTCGACAACTTTAATGAAAACCTACCACTACTGGTAACAGGCACCGTCTTTGGGTCAAAAGCCCGAGATATTTAATCCTGTGTTCTAGCGCTCCACTGTTGTCCAAAAACTATTAAAAACACAGCAATGAGCCAGTTACCCTGTATTATGACATGCCTCTACATTACCATGATGACGAGAAATTTACTTCCAGTCAATCCTACATACATTGTCCTGCTGCCTGAAATATTCAGTGGTGCACCAAATGTGTATTAATGCACAGCGAAAAGTAGCCCCAAGCAAATACACCATTTATGTCTTTTTTTGAGTAAAATTTGCCAAATCCATCAGCACCAAACAGTTATTTGAAATTATTTTCCTTTTCTTTTAAAAAAAACTTAAAAGTATGCATTTATGACTATTTTTGATGAGGTCAAAACCTGCACAGAGAACCTTAAACAGAATCCATTTTTAGAGAGGAATAATTACCAGCTGTTAGATTAATAGAAGATCCTCATATGACAGAGAGGGGAGGGCTGGGGTGTGTCTGTGTGCGGCCATGGTTGGCTCAGTCTTTTAAGTCTCACTGCTCATAAACATGCATGCCACGTTGATCACACAGACAAGTCCTACTTTTGTTTTATTTTTTAATTCAGACATGTAACCATCTTCCTTAATTCTGCCACGTAGAATTAAAAATTGGACAATAATTACCTGCTTTGATAATGAGAATTCCAGGACAGGTAACAGGTCTTTGAGAGAGAAATTTAATTTTGTTTTATCCACTATTCAACACACATGTGCAGACAATTTCAAGCCGTTATGAGAGAAAGGGAGGGGGCATGAATTGTGGATATTCTACTTTATCTTAATTTCCACAGCCTCTGTCTGTGCGGATATAAGACAGGGATGGCATACTGATAAATTTACTTGACAGCGTGTTCTGAGTGAGAGGACTCACATTAGATGGTTGAGACTTTAACATTGAGTGCATGGTTTAAAAGAATTATAAGTTATTCAACCTTCAATCTAGGTTTCATTTTCTGTTAATTTCAATTTTTGGATGTGATCTTCGTGGGTTTTTCGGGCAAGACTGTTGCAGAAACAGTAATGTTCTCCTGTAAAAGTCTCTTGTAATCAACACCAAAGGTTTGAATCTTTTGGTTGTTCTTACATGTACAGTATCTGGGTGACTACATAACTTGAATGAGGGAAAGGAGTACTGGCACAAATCTGAGATTATAGGGTTCAATTTCTCTCATTTATGTATCAAAAATAACTATTTTTACATCCATGTCTTCTTATTTCAGCCATGTTTGTAAGCTGGGACAGCAGTCATTTCAGGCTGTGTTTGACACTAGGAAATTTGTATTTTAAAAACAGACAAAAAAAAGAGGAGTAAATGTCATTATAAAAATGTTATTATATATGACATAAATTGCATGAGCTATAAAAAACTAACTATATATTCCATGACAACTCTGAAAGTGAACGTAGCACCACAATCACAAGTGAAAACAAGTGTGTCTGATCCAATACAACAGATTTCTGCTTTTAAATATATAGGCACCATTCAATGAAGAAAAAGCTCATCCTCTGCCAATTTCCCTTTTTATAATTCCTTTTGTCAACATGTCCTAGAACAATAACTCTGTCGCCTGTAGACTACAATCAAATCGTTCAATTTCTACTTTGCTCGGCTTTGCTTTACTTCCATTCCTTTGAGAACTATTACTTTCTCCTCTCACGACGCTACTTTAAAAATGATCCAAGTAAAATTAGTCACTCATACAAACAAAAAACAAACAAAAAACCCCCCAAAACATTTGCCTCTTTATATTGGCATAACGGAAACTAACATGCATAAAAATAAACTGATAAATATTGAATCGTATTCAAGCTGTGAGACAAGCCTTTAGTAATGGCAAGTTTGCACATGTACCTCCTTAACTTGGCTAGAGCCTGAACTGTGTTGGGTTAAATACATTAATTACAGTAGCAATAAAAGAGCTGCCTCATGGTCAAGACATGAATTAGACTGGAAAGTATGTGATTATTTTTCTTTCCATTTTTGGTGAAGGATTGTGTGGTTTAGTGAGGTATGAACTTGTCCCTGTATAGAGTGCGACTTGGGTTAGAACTCAGAAATCAAAATCACTTCCCTCCTGACACATTTTGTGTCTCTTTAAAGTCAAATTATTTGACACAGACATTAACGGTTTAAAACATTTCTTATGCCACTCAGAAAAATAATTTCATAATTTTTCTTGACAGTTCAAGTGTCTGCTTTGGACACCCTTGTGACACCACACTGACCAATCACAGAACAGTTTGAGAAATGACAATTACTATGGTACAGTATATGTGATGATTCACCTTGAAATCCACCACAATCACCTTGAGGTAAAGATACATAATGAAATATTTTTGTGGCAGCAGATCATTTTAAGAGTGTCAGTGTTAAAGAGAGGGTGGGAGGGTTACGGCTCACTCTGCTGGTTGGAGGCTTGTCTGGGCTTCTGCTTGCTGCTGCTCCTTGTTGAGGATGATGTTGATGATGTCTCCCTCGTGCTCCTTCATGTGCTCCATCAGCCGCTCTTTACTTGTTGATTCAAAGCCACAGATACAGCAGCAGAACAAGAGCACACAGTATTCCATGCCGGGGCCTGGGCCAGGGGCCTGGCCTGTGTGTGGCTGAGACTGGAGCTGCGTACGGTCCTTCCCCTGGGGGTTTGAGTATTCACCAGGCACACCACGCTCTGAAGGGTCTGTGATGGGCGTGAGCAGGCCCCCTGAGCTGTCCACAGCCAGGCTAGCTGCTGCAGATGTTGTCCTCGATGTGGCTGTTGGCAGTGGTTCCACTGAGCCCTTTGCTTTGTCCTTTGAGGGCTGGGCCACTACAGGGCACTCTGCCACTGACTCCAGCACCGCCGACAACCTTTGTGGAGCTCTGAGGGAAATAAAGGATGGAGTCACCAAAAAGAATACAACAAGAGAGGGAGCAAGATTAAATGACTGAGTTGTAAATCTCAATCTTGGGGCAGTGTTGGCCCATTGAGGAATATTTATAATTGTACTAGTGATACGCGGATCGCAGTTATATCTGCAGGCATTATGGTCAATCCGTGGATCGAGTAGGTGGGGTCAAAAAGGATCATTCTGATAAGTAGTGGATGGGTTGCAGGTGGTTAAAATAATACATCATTAATGGGGAAAATATTAATTATATTACCTGCAGCGATTCGCAGCAACAGAAACGATTAGTGCGTCTCACCATTACGAGTGATGCTGTGCGCATTTGTGCATTATGCACAGCAGCTTAACTTCAGTGATTACTTAAATCTCCCGACACGCCAACAGGATCAGTCAGGATCTATTAAGTAGTGTTATGTGTTCTTCTACACATAGAAAAGGTCACACACACACACACAGTCCAGGTTCATACAGTGAAATTGTTTGAAGCAGTCGTCCCCCTGATACATCCTGAGATTCATCAGCTGCTGTCTAAATAATAATAATTTATTTCTGACACTAAAAGTTTAATTCTGTTTCCTCTGGAGAGTTTTTAAAACTACACCTTTTTGTTTTGCTGCTTAAATGCCCCATGATATTCACTGCAGTGGCATTACTGCATGTATGGAAACATTTAAATTTACTGAAGGCAGTAATCAAATCATTCAAGAAAGACAATAGACAAAGACAATATAGCCTCCTTAACTTTTGTAATTAGTAACTTTTGTAATTGGCTGAATGTGAAATTAAAAGCTGTTGTACAATAGTTAGTGAATGAGTCACAAAAGAATCCTCTGAAATTATCCCACTGCTCATGTAGAAGTATTTGGACACTATGGGGAAACAAGACAACAACAATACAGTGTACACATACTTCCTCTGAGTTTTGTCCTCTTAGGAAGCTTCCTTTAAATATCTGTATTCACATACTTTCTTATTTTTATTGTGTACAGTGGTTAAAATTGGAAAATGTACTTGCTGAATGTGGCCTTGACCCAGCGACTATGGACGGAAATTATTTTTTAGTCATATCTGGTACAATAAATGTATTGTGCATTGTCCCAATTAAATAAACAATACAATTGAACACACCGGTTCGGTCTGCAAGCTTCACCTACTTGAGCTAGATATAGGGTTTTTTTCAGAGCTTGTTAGTGCCAGTGTTAAAGAGAGCCAACAATATACCTTCACTGAAAGGGTACACAAATTTTAATATTTAAACCTGCAGTGTAGAACTTGTCTCCCTCTTCTGGCAGAGAGAGTACTTACACAAACACTTCATAAACAATCTTTGTTAAAACACATCACTACCGGTGAGCCACAGACTTAAAAAACCTGCTCTACTCTAGAGATTTGTTTAATGGTGTTCAGCCTAATCAGCATTGTGTGAACTCTCTTGTGAACTTTGTACTTATACTTTATACCACTCTACTATATTTCCAAGGTAAATATTCTACTTTTTACTCCACTAGTTAGTTATTTGCTGGTTCAGATTATTTCGTGTTGATAGGCTAGTACTTGTGATGTGTAACCAATGAGATAGTGATAGGTGGGATATTGAGTGAGTATTGAGTAAGACCACTCTGTCTCTGACTACAGATAGAGATGATGCTGCATCAGAGCCAAAGTAGTGTATTTTTAAATTAATTTATTTTATCGGCAATCAGACCAAAAAAAAGAAAAAATATTGGCCAGTCTATCCCTATTAAAACCTGTAGGACTAACATAAAATACATTATTTAAAGCTGTGGGCTACAAATCCAACTTTAGCTGTATTCACAATCTCTAAAGCCTGAGTCGTTAGACAGTACACAGTACGACAGAACGCTACAGTATACTGCCAGGGAATATAGTAGAGACATTTCCAAATATAGAAAGGAAAGCTGAAAGAAACTCAAGTACAGTAGTTTCTGCACTGTGAGATGCTTTTACCGGCTGCTCTGGGAGATGGCCTCATTAATGGCTTTGTTAACTTGCTCATAGTTGTAGTTCTGGTCTCCGGCGTGCTTCCACATGTGGGATTTGAGTGACGGTGGATGACTGCACACATAGCCACACAGAGAGCACCTGGAAGAGACAAGGAGAGACGATGAGTATCAGTGAGAGCAGATCAAGTCAACGTTGATGCACAACGAAATTCTACTAATCCTTCTCCTACTTTCTATCAAGAGGAATCATCCTGACTCAACATTCCACAGGGGACACTGAGCGGAGAGAGGAAATCGGATTTGGTGAAGTCATTTATCAAAATGAAAATAATTATGGATCACGTCTTTATTAACTATTCAAATTGTTGAAGTTGCAAATATAATTTAGCACACTTCTCCACACCTCTCCCCTAACAGCTGACTGGACAAGATCTTGTGAGAACAGGTTAATTATAAAACAACCCACATTGTTGTAAAAAGGTGAAAGGAAACTTCAGCTCTCAACCACCCAGTGCTGATTTGCACATCTAAAATACTGCAGCAGGCTGCTGTGTGATGCTCCTGCAAGGTTTTCCAAATGTGTACTCACATTCTGAGTCTACTCAGTACAGATTTAGAAGCTGAGCTGAGACTAAACTTGATCACACTGAACAAAATCCAAAATCATGGCGAGTGACTTCTGCCAGATCAGATCAGAATCAGATGTTTAGTCAGGATGTAGCTGCTCCTGTTGTTTGGTTTGTCCCATTAAGATTGGGGGTGTCGTGATATACCAATATTGATAAGTCAAGTCAATTAATATTAATGATATTTAAAAGTGAAATATTGATATCATGTTTATTGCACACATATGATAATATTGTGTAAATAATCCAGAGCAGATGTTGGGTCCTGCGGATCTTTTGTTTATGAGTTCATCACTATTCATTCAGTGCAATTGTCCTTTTTGTACACTTTTATACAATTATGGTTACAGACTCTCTCTCTCTCCACCTCCCGACACTCATATTTTGAGTGCAATTAATTTGCCAAAAAAGACACAAAACACACAAACAAAGTTAAAGATGAATTTAACAGATATAAAAAAAAAACATTTTCCATACATATAGGGATAACATTGTTATCATGAATTTGTTTGGCCACAACAATCATGAAGTGACAATCTAATAATGTGACAGCTCTAATTGAGATCAATGATCTCTTTTTCAAGAGAGACTTGGCCAAGAAGGCAGACAGACAAACACAAAAATAAACAAGGAAACATAAAGATATAGGCAAAACTAAAATATAGTATTACTTAAAATATCTGCACATATAGACAAGTACCAACCAAGTCATTATTTCAAAAATAATTATTAATTATTATTATTATTTTTTTTTTTTACCATCCACAGTTTTTACAAAATCCCATTGAAATCTCAGGTCTGAAATGTATTCAGAGATAAAGTTTAGAATTAAAAACCTTTGGAAACAAAGTCTTATTGCAGATTGGGTTAATATTGGACTTTTAAAGGGGAATGCCACCTGTATTAAACATATTTACTTGTCAAGGGTGTTGAATTCAGCCTATGAAAATGGTAAATGGACTGCATTAATATAGCGCTTTTCTAGTCAGCTTGACCACTCTTAAGTGCTTTATACTACAAGTCAGCATTCACCCATTCACACACTGGTGGCAGTGACTACCTTGCAGGGTGCCACCTGCTCATCAGAAGCTGTAACCATTCACACATGCATGCATTTGGGGTGCAAATTGGGGTTCAGTATCTTGCTCAAGGACACTTAGAAATGTAGACTGCAGGGGCCGGGGATCGAACCACCGACCTCCCGATCACTAGACGAAAAAAAAAGTTGTCTTCTTGACAAGTCAGAGAAAATACTCTGTAACCCTGAAGACATCGGCAGGGTTATAACAGCTTGGCCACGAACATTACAGATTTAGAAAACAAAGCCTGCATTACAAGTAGAGTTTCAAAAGGGGCGGGTGAAAACTGTAGTAGTATTCAGGATTTTTGAAGCTTGGCCCCATTAGATATTAATGAAGCTTTCAAACCCAATCGTCCATTGTTATTTATGTCAATGTAGTAGATATATGATTTTAGCATGAATTAATAAATCCATCTTCTACATCACAAACTGAAAAGGAGATACATGGACTTCATTTATATAGCTCTTTTCTAGTCTGACCAACCAGTCAAAGCGGTTTACACTACAAGTCAGTATTCACACACACATTCATACACTGGTGGCAGTGACTAACATGGAAGGTGCTACCTGCTCAACATTTACACATGCACTCACATACCGATGGGCATGTCTTCGGGAGCAATTTAGGGACCAGTATCTTGCCCAAGGACAGCACATCACTTTTTTCGTTGGTCCAGACCAAACGGACCAAGCTACAGGTGTGAAGTCAGGATATCTCGTCCTCTGCTGTTGCTCTAAAATCTGTCTCTCTCAAGTCACCCTACTTCATGAAAGTGCTGTTCTAAGTAGGGGTGTAAGAAAATATCGATACACTCAAGTATCACAATATTTTCTTTTGTGATACTGTACCCATTCTCAAAAGGATTGTGTCTGTTTTTAATTAATAGTGGCAGTGGTTCATTTTGTGTTGTGTTTATACCCTCAAGGCAGTGTTGTAATCTATCTTTAACCAGTTGAAGATTTCCCCTCCAACTCCACAAATCAACTTGTGCATAATTGTGTTATTTACATGTAATTTACCATTTTAAACGATGTTCAAGGTCCCATATCGTGATAATGCATTTTTATGGTATTTTTTATAAACTTGGAGGTGTAAAATAAAAGCTGTTAAAATCTGAATTCGCTTACTACTGCTGTTCCTCTACCCCCCTCACCACAAGATGGCCTTGTAATGGCAAATTTATAATCATTCATTCATAAACATTTATTTTTATATCTTTTATAATGTTTAGTATAACCATGC
>JBBPCS010002849.1:0-12991 GCA_037974645.1 Hollardia meadi
TCTTTAATGCATCGGATCGTTGACAGTGTATCGAGATACGTATCGTATCGGCCTCACACCAGAGATGCCCAACCCTATTAAACACATAAACCATATATTAAAGGGCTTCACATTGAGTCACTGTAATGATTTATTTTACAAAATTTGTAACGGTGTGCTCCAGAGAATGGTTTCGCTATTGCTCCAGTTATAATACAAACGTTACAGTGCGGTCTGTAAGCAGTAGTAGTAAGCAGTATTTTTGTTGTGATGAACTGCTCTGTATTTAAATTGAGGAGGCTTTTGAATGAGTGTTTTGTATATTTCAGTACAACTAGGCCTTCTCTTGTTCTTACTGACATTACCTTTTTGCTCTTTCTCTCCCACACAGATAATGTGGATATGTTAAAAAAAAGCTGGTGCTCAATATTTTTGTCTGATTTATCTGAAATCTTGGATGATTTGCACCAAGTATAAAAAAAACATGGACATAACATCTTTGACCTAATTCTGGCTGGACGTTTTTTTTTTTTCTTTTCTTTTAGCAGTTAGTGTATTGAAAATTCACAAAGTTAAATATACTAAAAGATGTCAGTATGACTGACTCTTGAATGTGTTTGATTGATGCTGTTCTCCCATGGAGCAGCAGCTTACAGCTAAAAGATTAAGATGAATTGGTGGTGAGACAGCTCCAGGAAGATCAGAAAAAAAGAAGGGCTTAAACATTATGCCTTTGGAAAAAATGTTTGATTGGGGTCTCTTGGTGCACATCTTATTTGTGTAAATTGGCAAGATGCATACATTTCCTCTATACTCACTGCTAAAACATTAAACTATAAAGAGTAGTATGGAATACGTACTGAATAGCATGGTTTGGATTTAATACACTGTCTTGCTGCCATCTAAGTTTAGGCAACGACGTGCAAACTAAATATATACAAAAATGCCCCTACACATTGATCTCTTAAAGCGTCAGTAAAATAATAAAAAAAATAAAAAATAATTGTAAATACATTTTGATTGTTTAATCTTTTCTCACTTTACATTTAAACCACTGCGCATTGGCTTCAGCAATGGTTCAGAGAGAGAGACAAAGCACCTGACTAGCTGCCTGTTAGGTTTGACAAGCTAATTTCAGCTGCAGACAGGCTGTCTGTGCATGTATGTGTGCTTACAGTATGTGTGCATGCTGCTTACAGATTTAGATCCCTGGTTTGGGGTGTGCTCTGCAGGCTGAGAGCAGGATGCCGAGATGACAGCAGTCACACGGGGGAAACCATCAGATAGCCGTCAGCTGACAGACAGACTTATTACACTGTCTGTCCCCCCTCCTGTGTCGAGGCCCAGATACATACAGTATTAGACCAAATGCTGCCTCACTGGCCCAGTTTATGCATAGCCTAGTTTGTAAGAGGTATTGTGGGACATCCTGGTAACATTCCTACACTCAATCCTTTTTGTTTACTGTAATCCAGAATGTGGCATCTATAAAATGGAGCAAATTAGCAACTACAGTATATCAGATATACTGGCTTTTGGTTGACAGTAAATTTGAGTTATTTTTTGTATCAAATGTTAAGTCATCTGCAGCTTGCAAAGAGCTCCTGTCTTATTTAAATTACTTTAAGCAAACAACATAATTTTGTGATGAAAGTCTCCAGATGGTGAAATAGATTGTAGATGGAGCATGCATCTGAACATGCATATAATGGATTTTGTAGGGTGCATGCGCTTTGCAAAGGCTATTTGTTAAAAAACAGTCAAATGAATCGAACAAAAAACGTACACACACACACACACACACACACACACACACAAATGTACAGACACATAAATTTACATTGGTACATAAATATGTAAAAGACCACCTGTGTGTGCACATGCATATGCAGGCATCTGCTTGTAATGCTGGTTTACACAAACACACCCCTCTATGTGTATGCTGGTGCAGTCAGGCTCAAACAGTGAATGTGTCAGATCAGAGTTTTAATTAAAGCTACTCTGGCCAGCCGTGGAGCCGGAACAGCAAAAAGCTTTTTAGTGGAGAAATGTTCGGTACTTGGCAGAGCTTCCTCATTTGAAAAACTGCAAGCGACAGATTTGTTTTAAAGCAGAAGCCAAAACAATGTCTCTGCTTGACTGGAGCTACAGCCTTGTTGTCTTTAGCTTAGAATAAGGTCAAAAGTACTGGAGTTATCTGTCAGGGTCACTCATGGTGTAATTTCATTATTATGTAACTGCTTGAATAAAAAAGCTGATAGGACATAAATTTACAACGGGGGCATCCGAATAAAGATACTATTTGACATCAGTGTTGCTATTTTAATAAAGTGTAATGTTTGAACACAGCTAGACTGTAAAATTGCTGTATGAATCACTCAAACCATTTTGAACCTTGTTTTCCTTAAAATAACCCAAAAATAATTAACTAGTGTTGGGCTCAGGTATGTGTTAATCCTACTAACCGATAAACAAGCAACCGGCATTTAGCTATTCTAGCCCCGCTATTTTAAGAGAACATCAAAAAAACCTGACAGATATATGTGCTGAGGGGTGTGTGCGTCCGCCGCAGCACTTTCATGTCATGAGCCTGCAAACATGCAGTCCTGCAAGGAGAGGGCGAGAGGGAGAGAAGAGATGGCACGTGCCAAGCAACACTATGGCGGAAGGCGCATGGTGTTGTTGTCATGGTTTCAGTTTTGGTGTTTCTTGTGTCAAGGTGTTGAGTTCTAGTTTATTTTTCAGTATTTATTTCCTGTGTGGTTTGAGTTTGTTATTTCCTGTTCTATTTTGAAAGGTCTTTCCTGGTGTGTCTTGTCTCACTTCCCACTTCCTGTCTTCGTTCTTTTCCCTCCACTGTGATTGTCTGTTCCCGCCCTGATTAGTCTCACCTGTGTCTCGTTAACCTCCCTTGTGTATAAGTCCATGTGTCTCGTTAACCTCCCTTGTGTATAAGTCCATGTGTCCTCCTCTTACTTTGTCAGTTCTTTGCGTGTTATCCTGTGTGCCTTCGTCCTCGTTTTTGTCTTGTGTACTTCCTTGTGTTTTTGGACTGTGGATTATTGCCTCTGCCCCTTGTGGGTTTGTTTGCCCTGGTTGGAGTGATGTTTTTGGATTTGATCCTCACCTGCCTTTACTACCTGTGAGTTCACGTTTGTTAATATTGCTGAACTGAACCTGCCTTGCCTGCAGTGTCTGCATGTGGGTCCAAACTCCTGTTCCTAGTGTTTCTGGCACAGCCTTGACAGTTGTTGTGTTCTGAGCTGTCATATAATAATTTGACTCAAACTTGAAAATCGTGCAATGGCAATCGACTAAACCATCATATTCACTGAGATTAAACACTATTTTGTATTTAAAAAGTAGGTAGGCTGCTTTTAAGTGACACCTAGCAGCTACTGTAGCTGTCTTCTAGGTGTCACTTGAGCCGCCTAGCAAACATCCGTGTATTAGCATGTTAGCATTTTGAGCATGCTAACATGCTGATATTAGCATTTAGCTTAAGCACCACTATGCAGCTTCACAGAGCTGTTATCTTGGCTGTAGACTTGATCTTGTTTTATTAGTCTGAATGGTACTGACCACAATTGTGTTTTTTCAGAAAAATAACGACACGTAAGTTTATTTATTTTCATATTTTCATATTCATATTTTTTAACTGTCGTATGATAAAAAAAATCCTACTTAACTTTTATAATTTTAACTCTATAATTAAATCATCATAAATTAATGTCATTATTACAAAAAACCTTCCCTTTTATAATTAGAACAGTTATCTCAAACTATGAGGAGTTTTGAAAAAAAAAAAAAGGCTTAACCCCATGATGGTACCAAATATTTAGTTTAATAAGGTCTAAACTGTGATCTATACCTGTCTGTCTCTGTTTGCATGCGTGGTTTAGTCCTTCTCACCTGGTCCAGCTGCATTGACCTTTAAAAGGCCAGTTAATGTTTGCCAGGTCTAAGGTCATTCTGTATCCTTGCAAGAATAAATCGGCCTGCTCAGGTCATATATCTCTACAGAGATGTTTGATTGCTGCGGTCTAACATCCCATCTCTGTCTTAAAAGAATAGGCACCACTGGAACGTTGGAGAATACATCCAGTGCTGTGTGCTGCGTCACCCGCCAGCCTGTGATCCACTGTCTAAAATGCCAGCAGGGGCTGTATATTGTGATGGCGACAATGATTTTTGACAGGAAAGCTCTGACAGGCTCGACAACGAACAGCCTGCCGCCTGGAGCAGAGCGGCAGAGTGGAAATCTGTTGCTGCTGGGCTGTCTGGGGTCACATCACAACCGCCGACGCTAACAGTCAGTTGGGAGCATGCAGACACAACATGTGACAGGTGAAGCCTAAACTGTAACTCTTGCTCTCTGTGATTGGTCGAATGGTGAATTAAAAAAAAGGTTAAATGGTTCTAGTGTATGTAGCAAGATGTAAAGAAAAAATAATCTCCTGTCTGTCCTTGTTCTTTGCGAACATTGTGAGAGGTTTTACTAAATTATTATCTCTCTCTCTCCATACCTACTCCATCAGTGTAACCTTTTCCACAAGGCAGGCATTGTTATTACTAAATGAAAATGCCATCAAATCAAATGGAAGCTCAGAAATTCTAACAGCTAGCCTTGCTTCTCCCTTAAGAGCCATTTACCAGTTTTAATAAGGGGTGACTCAGTATTTACAATAGCTTCAGAGAGACAGTGCTCTACTGTAATGAAATCATCACTGTGATTTTGCTGTGTGCCACCTCTTTGCCTCATGTCCTTTTTAAAATGTCAACTGGAGATGTATCTCCATCTTGACATTTTCAACAAGTGCTTCTTGTAATGATACAGTTGTACAGTCGCACAGACAAAACTGTAACTTAGTACCTAAACCTTCTCTGGGCACCATTAGTGTGACACACTGATCCTTCATGTGGTGTAAAACTAACTCGGTGTAAACCCCAAAGTGAGTCACGCTAAATGTTTCAAATGAGGGAGTTCTGGAAGCTGTGAACTGCACCTACAGTGAAAAAGAGAACCTGTGCAGAAACACATCCCAGCAGACCCTGGGGTTACAATGGGTCATGAATATGGATGAGCCAAGATAACATGCCCTACTGTGGAGTGGAGGTTTAGTATTCTCACACCCACTGACTTATGGTACACAAAGGGTGGATGGCACAGTGGAAATGACATAATACCAGCTTTAATGTTTTATTTAGCTCATCTCCTGTTGACTACAGTGGGCCATTAAGAGTGCACACAGCATCTCCGCTCGCACTGGTTTCCTCTCCCTCCTCTCTTCTCTCGTGCACTTGTTTTTTTCATGCTTTTACTGCACTGTTCTTTGTGCATAACACGTTTGGTTTCCATCCAAGGAAATTACAAGAAAGATGAACATTTTGCTCCATTGTGGAGGTTTCTTGCAGCTCAGTCTAACTGCACACATGTTGACGGTCGGTGGGTTATTAGGCGCGTTGTCTGTTTTTGTTATAGTGCTCTTATTGCACCCCAAACTTTCCACCTTTGTCTTTGTACAGTACATCTAACAGATCCGCAGAAGAATACACAGTTCAGATCACACTTCTAAATGAGGAGTTGTCACCATGGTGAAAGCCTATATAATGTGACATTCCATTGTTCTGAAAATAACCAGAATATCTCCTGCTAAGTCTACACGAGGTGAGAACCTGAACTGTAGGTTTATTTAGGTGCCTGCAGCAGTAGACATAAAAAGACATCAGGTATGTTTGTATTATCAGCAGATTTTAGCTTGTTACAGATACATTGTTATTGGCAAGCAAAATGTAAATGTGTTTGAGGCAATTTGGAAACTGATTTCATTACAAAGTGTGTCCACCATTGACAAGTAAAATGTCCTGCTCTCATCTTTAATAAAATTTGTAATAAAATACAATGACATATCTTTGCACTCTGCTTTTACACACTGCAGGAAATCATGTAATTCCTAAAAGTAACAATTCTGAACTAACTAAATTTAAAGCGCTCTCAATGAGTATCATAAATCAACTTTAAAGCAATCAACAATATTGCTTACAACATGCTTAATATAATGGCATGGAAATCGTCCACATTTTGTACTGTTCCCCCTTATTACTTGTCTGCCTAATTCAAAACTACAAATATTAATTAATGCCACTGGATTTATATATCCCATATTTCCTATTTCATATCTGTTGTTCATGTTAAAACGCAACAATACCTTTGGCCGATTAGAAAGGAAATAGTGACAGAGACAGTAAAAGTAGGAGCAGATTAATTAATAAGATTAATCAAATTAATTATAGAGGTTGTGCATGTGTGGTAACGTGATCGCTGCTAGTAAAAGCAACTTTCACACATCAAACACAAACGCATTGTCAAAGAAAAACACAGGTCTGAATTCCGCAAGAGAAAATAGGAAAATAAATATAGTTGTCTTCATTGTATTTATAAGGTGTGTTTTACAAATGTGCTCACAGTACACAGCTCACAGCGAGTGTTCCACTGCCAGGGCAGTTGACAGCTTCACAGACACCCACCTGCAAGCATCGTATCACGGAATTCCTACCCATAGATACATCTCTGTCAGATATTATGTAATATCTGCTAAAATGTGTGACACGTGGCACAGTCGTCCTCTGCACACGCTGTAATATCGGCACACGCTGACGCCGCTTCTGATAGTCATCAAAACAGTCATGATGCACAACAAAGATGCCAAATGACTTCTTGTTTTTTTTTTCTTATGGCACTGCCGACAACAGAGGAGTCGGTCATTTTAGACATCATGGTAAAATCCAACAGTGTTGTCCTGCATCATCGTTTCGGCTGTTTTATGAATCCCAACCGTCACAGATTTTTCTCTGAGGGGATGATCGTGGTTGTCCTCACGACAAAATCCCTCTTAGTGAATACGATCACTCACTGTCTTCCATACACTGGATTTTTGGTCCATCATCACTGACTCCCCCGCTCAGGATGACTTTATTTGACTTGTTATCCATTCAAAAACGCAGCCAAAAGACAGTTTCTTCACATTTCAGTGCCAGCATATTGGTATTATTTAATAATATCTATAAGAAACACATTTCTCTTATCACCCTGTAGCTCAGTGTAGATGAACACTATGAATACAAAACTTTTGTACTTCTTAAAACGCAAACTTCACTTATTTACACAAACAACAGTTGTTGTTTTTTTTGCTTCATTAAACAACTTCACTTCAAACCCACGTTGTATGGTTCTCAATATTACAGTGTGATTGCATAAAACTATTCCTCATCCATATGTCTGCGGAAGAAAAACAAATTTTAATCAGGTCATTCACAGTTCACTCTCTTTACCATGAAATGACACACAAAAAAACCAGGGCTGGAACCAACCAGAAATAAGAGAGGATAGCTTAGTGTTGAGTGCTGTGCTTTTCAGTCCTTTTCCCTACTTACAGAGAATTGCTGCCAGGGCCAATCTCAGTGCCTGCACAGGAAAAGTGGAGCGTCCCTTCTCTGCTCATCTTATGATGCTACAATACATTGTTGAAACTCTCTTTACAGACACTACATATGAGGGGTGTTGTACAGCGGTGAGTGGTCTAATTTCTAGGTATAAAAAGCTTTTACTTTTTTGATGAATAAATTAGAGGGTAAAAGGAAGCCTGTTTAGGACTAAAAGGTGACCACCTTCAGGTACAAGCATGTGCAGCAATGCATTACGAAGCTATCACTAGAAAACAGCGCTATTGCCAAAATGTGCAAGCAATAGGTTCCAAAAAGACAAGTGAATGCAACGTTTTACATTTTGCATGCAGTGAATTACATCCCAGTTGGATTGTACATTGGCTGCTACATGGACTGGAAAGTATTTTGTTTTTCTCTGGCCAAAGTAACAAAAAAAATAAATAATAATAATATCTACATGTTGCTCACATCAACAGAGAAGAGAATTTTTGTCACCTCCAGACGGCATCTGATATCAGTATTCAGTGCTGTGGGAATGTTGTCAACAACAGATGATTAACGAAGTCGCACAGGCCCTCACTTCAGAGCAGGAGTTTTAAAGTCTTTGCACTACTTTCCTCCACTGCCTTCTGTCCTATAACCAACTACACATTTTGACGGTATGGAATTTATGAAAAGACGGGTTTCGAAAAAAGTTGACACCAATCCACTACATTTATAGACAATACAAGATTCAAAACCAAAATACCTTTTAAAGTTATGTAAGTTCATACAGTCTGTACTGGCTGAGGTCGTTGGGAGTTTCCTTGTCCTTTGATTTGTAAGTTGGACCTGAGTTGGTCTTAAAAGTGGCCTGAGTGTGAGCCATGTACCATCAGCGTCACTCTATATGAAATGCACATAGAGACAGACCACTGACACAGACATGGATCACTGTCAGAGCACTTGAGGGACGGCTAGTTACAGAGTTATTATTACTGCTGCTCTATGACGATCATTGTAACAGTTCTTACCTCTCCGGGCAACATACTGACATCAGTTCAATATTAGGATTGTGGTTCACATCGGAGTTATATGGCAATATGCAGCCGCAAATCTTCTGACGGCTGTTGGTGTCCAGAACTCAAACACTGAGGATCACTCATAGAAATAAACACTCGCAATCACACATGCATACTGCTGATGCACACACGCACACACACTGGAGTTACTCTGCACTACTTTCTCATACTCTTCGGTTTCTGACACTAGTCCTCTTTCCTGAAGTTGTTTATTCCATTAATCTCTTCTTCTTTCCAAAGTGGCCTGTCTCCGTGGCTCACTGCTGGTGTTGCTTCAGGCTGAAAACAAAACACAGGGGAAAAAAAATTTGTTAGCCTTGTTTTGTCTCTGACACAGGAAGATCCGACAAGACACGGCTCTTTAACCACAGGGAATGTCAAGCCGACTGGGGGAAAGATATTCTGTTTCTGCTGTGCTCGGTCCCTGGGAAGTAATGTCATTTACCTGTAAATCTATGTCTCGTGCCATTCTTAACATAGCGTAGGTAGCAACGTAAACAAAGTCCTCATTGGTAATGTGTCAACACAAATGTGCAGAGATGTAACACTAACCCTGCACTGCTTTTAGAGCTCCGCTACACTGAAAGGGATTTCCTTTTACAGGGAATGGGAGCTGTGCTCTATGTGAAGCATTAACCAATAATCCTGTTTCACAATCTTCTCATAATTACAGCTGTCTATTATGCCTTCTATCTGGCTGTTACCCAAATTTAAACAAAGGAGAAAGAAAGGAGCATAAACCCTCATGTTTAAGGTGCAATAATTACTGTGGATTTGGGTTTTTATCTCTGGCTGCTTCACAATGACAGGCACTGTGACTGAATTCTGTGGCTTTATCACCATGAAACAAAAGCAACTGTAGGGGCAGACATGCTATATTTACTGAAAACAAAGAGATAAGTTGGGTTGAAACTCATTCAAAGCAACACCTATCTAAATGAGTAGGTATTTTTAATAAAATTTATTAGGACGGGGTGATTTAAAGGCAGTTATGTGTTCAGTAATCCTGCAGCTGATCTTTGCTGTACAAATCAAATCAAATTCACATTCAGAATTCGTCTCAGTTATTCAATAGCCTGAGTGTCACAACATAAATGAATACTCTTTCATCTCTACAGCTTTTTGTACAATTGTTTCTCTTGTCAGAGGAGCTTTTTTAACTTTCATGGCGTTTTCGCCTCTGTGACCTTAGCCCTGTCTGCATTTATGTTCAGAGAGAAAAAATAAAACATAAAGATGCACATAAAATGAAAATGTTTGTCTATACAGTATAAAAATGAAAACACATCCCCAAACAGAACAACAAATTCCACCATTTTCATCACAGTCCTTGTTAAAATGCCACTCCTCTACTGTGTCCTAATTGGAGCATTGCCCCACATACACTTCCAACACTGAGACTGGGGGGGGAGAGATGCACAGGCACCCAAGCTGTCAGCACCTATCCCCGTAATGGCTGTTAAAACAGTGGCCTCTACACCCTCTCTGCTCTGTCTGGACTCATCACTTTGGGCGCTCCGAAGCCCAAAGTGGGAGGGCATAACTTCAGTGGGCTGTATTGTTCTCTGGGAGAGGACGGGTAGCAGTGAAGAGGTAAAGGAGAGAACATTGTTGTAGCCATTTGAACCCCCCCAAGTCCCCTTCGATTTTAAATTTGTTTTCCAGTCCAGAAAAACATAAGTGAACCGAGATCATTACTGAACCACACCCTATCTGCAGTCTACCCCCTGGTTAGATCGAATATATTTAAACTGTGATTTGTCAGTCCATAGTATGTTCAGCTCATATTCAGTGATCCAATCCAATAGTGCTAACCTTAGACTAACCTTCTGTTCCATTTTAAATGGCTTTGCCAAACAACAGGCCTTTTAATGCCAGCTTGTCACAGTTGTTTACTTGACCCTGAAATCTGCACAGATTTGGATGCTAAGCTTCCAATTTCTTTTACCAGTGACGAGTGATTTCTTATCCCATTCATTATCCAAATCATCAAAGTACAAATATTTTGACTATTCACAAAAACAACAATATTAGCAATAAAAAAATGTGTCACTGTTGCTCAGAGGTATCTCTTGCCTCGTTCTGCCCTTCAATTTTCAGTCTGTTTGAACCATTTTACAGCCTTTTTATCTCCATGTACATGTAAAACAACTCTTTTTTTTTGGCAAACTTTTCATACAAATTAAAATCGATTTGTAAAGGATCATTTCTACACCCTAAAAGCATGAAAGATCATTCAAAAATATAGAGTAGGTCTCAAGCTTCTGGGGCAGCTACTGTATTCATTGTTTTTTATTTACCTCTCAAAATGAAGCTATTTTACCTGCGATCCTTCATGACAGGTGATTGCTTTAGTTTTAGTATGAACCATGAGTGGAGGAGTTCCAACTAAACATTATTTTAATTATCATTCTGTCAATTCTCAATCTGTCAGAGACTTGAATCCCTGATGCCAATGACGTCACGTATCAGGTTATTTTAAGGTCTAACATGACATCCCATGACAATAAAGGCATTTTAATTGTTTGAAAGAGTTCTTTTAATGATTTTTATGTCAGGCATTTACTTAAAATGACTAAGTAGAATAAAAGATTGCCAAAATTGTTACTGTGTAAGTTAACAATCAATTAATTAACTGATTGTTTTCGATCTTTTAGAAACAGAAAGCAGCCATCATAATGTCAGAAGATAAAATATGTTGCCTTGAGATCTAGCTCTATATGTTTGCCACAAAAGCTGCTGCTCCTCCCAGTGATATCTGTCATATTGTTTTGTTGTTTCTATGGGAACGACATATATTCACGGACCAGTTTTAACTGTGAGCATACATACCCAATATTTTCTTCTCTTTTCTTCTATTTCACATGCTGTATATTCTCATGCACAATTGTTATGAGTATCTGCATGCGGTGTCTGAGCGATTAGGTACAATGTGAGGAACAATACAAGGGCAGGAAAAGTGAGGAAGAAGGTGAGGCACGGGATGGGGTAAATAACAGGTCATGGTCTGTGAGTGAAGGAGGGGGGTTGTTAATAGACTAATCCAATAATCTCTTCCACGGCCACACGTGTGTGTGAGATATATGAGGCTGAAAATGTGTGAGAGAGACGGCAGGGAGATTTTATGTTCCTCTGTGTCCGACGTTTGTGAGGATGTGAAGGTCACCTTGGCACGCTGTGTGTGTGTGTGTGTGTGTGTCTATGCATTTGCCAAGTAAATGCAGTTTGGCAGCGGCAGTTGCTAAGGGAGTAGAGTGATGAGTCATGATTCAGGCATGACCCCCGTCCCTTACCTTATTAACATCACAGAATGCACAGGCATCCGGATGTGTGTGTGTGCGTAAACACAGACTTTGTGTTTTTGCAGGAGGTGAGGAGAGCCTCAGGCATGAACGTGTATGTATGTATGTGTGTGTGTGTTCAAGTGTGGCAGAGGAGAGCTCACTGGCGTCAGTCCTGAATTGACCTTTCACCTTGCCTTAAGCAGGGACAGGAGACACACACGCATACATGCAACAAACCTGCCCTATTAGCAGGTCGATAGCTCAAACATTTGCATTCAGTTACTTTACACTAAGCACTGTAATCCCTCACACTCGCTGCCACCCCCCCTCTCTCTCTGTGCCTTTCCCTCTTGAATGTTTGCTTTGTGGTTTGTGTCTATGTGTTCTCTGTGATACTGATGCTGAATAATTACCAGGGTGAGTAGGCTAAATGGATTATTG
Organism: Hollardia meadi; assembly: GCA_037974645.1. Classification (NCBI taxonomy): domain Eukaryota; kingdom Metazoa; phylum Chordata; class Actinopteri; order Tetraodontiformes; family Triacanthodidae; genus Hollardia; species Hollardia meadi. Next base: position 12,212 of record JBBPCS010002849.1, read on the forward strand.
TCCCCGGCCTCATACCCTTGGGGCCTGTGCTAACATCAGCAGCACACACATAAACACACATAGAGGCAGGCCAGAGGTCATTATTATATAACAAAAAAAGCACCCAGAAATCAAAGGCCATACAATACTAGTGAGTGATGTGAACATGAATAATATTACACGGGTAGTTAAAGCAACTCAGTGTTGTATTGCTCGACCCTGCTGACAGTTCCCATCAAGTAAACTGTGCTTTACTGGTTGCTTTGTTTTCTCTGACGGACTCCAAGGGGCTAATTAGTGCATGGTTTTGTTTTGTTTTGTTATGTTTTGTCTTTCTTTCAGCTGCAGGACTCTTTCTTTAATTTTCACTTGTTAGGAGTACAGGAGTCAGGAACCACCATGGACATTTTAAGTTCATGTATCTGGTGTCCTGGCCAGTGTAGTGACTTGATTACAACATACTGTAAACTGAGAAAATGTTCTGCCAAGTGTACGTAGTTCTACTTGTATCTCTGCTGTTATCTTCCTGTACAGCTCCAATTACTGCAGCCAGTCTGGAGGGACTGTGTGGAGTCTGCAGCGTTTCAAATGACCTACAGCTGGCTGTGTATGAAGCAGATGCGCGAAACAGATAAGGAGAGCTGGCAGATAGATGCATCCAGCTGTTTAAAGAATAGAGAAATCTGTTGTTTTATGATGACACATTGCAGACATCACACACACGCAAGCACACGCACGCGTGCGCACACACACACACACACACACACACACACACACACACACACACACACACACACACAC
>JBBPCS010002850.1:0-12990 GCA_037974645.1 Hollardia meadi
CCCCCCCCCCCCCCCCCCCCCCCCGAGTGATATCACACAGCCGGCCCCTGAGAGCACACTGACAGTGTGATTAGTATGTCAGTTCAGAACAAAATAAATAAATAAAACAAGACAACAAAAGAGATTTCTCTTCACCTCTCTGTCTCTTGATTTCTTGGTTGTCTATTTCTGTCTGTCACACGCACAAACACACACATGCACACACAAATACACACACATAGACCTGGATACAAATAGAAACACATGCACATTCTCTCCAACACACCAACAGACGGAAGAAAGTAGCATTTCAACAAGGTTCCAATATGATACAGTATATGCACATAGACATTCAAAATCATGAATACACAGAACCTCAGAATGATTGATGGCTCATGAAGTGGAACACAACCACACACAGTAAACACACACGCCTCCTTGCCACAGCCTTACCATACAGCCACCAACAGCCACTAGCATCAAACGCACATAAGCTGCAATTACAGTGCATTTTGACTGCAGCCTTGGACCCCATCACACATACAGGGCACACACACACACACACACACACACACACGGACACCATTTCATCAAACTCAGATGGGTTCAAAAGCGTGGCGAGTTGGTCAAGCATGCAACTCCAGATTGAACATTTGAAAAAAGCCTTAGTTATAAAAGTTATAATGGTTTTCAGTTTATAAATGAAGATATATAGAATTGTTCTGAAAAAGGACTTGGATGAGAGCAATTTGTCATTTGTGGTCTTTACCATTTAATATTTTTTTATTCACAGCTTCGGTGTTAGGTGGCAGCAATGTTCTTACATCCAGTTTGGAATAAATGCTCATCTTAATCTTGTATGAAATCGTATTTTGTTAAAGCAGCAGTATATATGTGCTTATTTGATTTCTTGCAGAGAGTTAGATGAGAAGATTGATACTACTCTAAAGCTGTAAAAAATAAAGCTACAGCCAGCAACTAGTTTACTCACATTAACATAAAGCCTAGAATAGAGGCACACAGCTAGTCTGGGTTCTGTTCAAAGTAAAAAAAAACAAAAAAAAAACAAAAAAACACCTAGCTCATAAGTAACATGTTATATCTCATTTGTTGTATCTGTGCAAAAAGCAAAGTGTAAAGATGACAAGTTGTGGTTTTACATGGGGTGGCAAAGCAGTAGTTTGAAAATATGCTTACAGGCAACCTAGTGTTTTTGTATTTTTTCCTAGGATGGCAAATTCAACTCATGAATAGTGAGCAGGAAAAGTTGTTGATCCAATCATAGCGAACAAATGTTCTTCATGCCAAACACAAGAAAGCTTAGGGCAGGGAAGAGGAAACTCACCTTGCTCTGATGTCAGCGTGTCACATAATCCAAAGCTGAGGGCCAACAGAGTGAGAGAGGAGCAGAGAAGCCACATGGTTTTACTCCTCCGAAAAACACTCCACTCCTCACCTCACCTCACCTCACCTCACCTCAGCCACCAACTGATGGATGAACAAACAGAAAAAGACAAAGTCAAAAAAGTCAAATCCTACCCACATTTTGTCAGCATGCCACCCAGTCTGCTCACTCTACAGACGGCTGCACATTATGCTTGACTCCTAAATAAATGTTGATGTATATTTATGAGTCAGTCACAGTTGATGTGTTAATTATGTGGTATGATGCCAGTATTGTTAGTGGCATATGAATTAACCAGAATGTCCCTCATTAAGGACTGTAACTCTATAAAGTCTGATCATAGTCATTATCCTGTCCATCTGGTTGGCCTTTGACTGGGTAGATGCTAAACACACACACACACACACATGCATGTAAATACCTCTGAGAAAGTACATTTCACACACGACTGTGTCTAGGAATCTATTCTTTAAGTCAAAACGAAAATACAAATATCGCTGCAAACAAATACCTACTCTATAAGTGCAAGACAACAAAGCAAAATGCACAATGCAAATGATTTACATGCAGGCTGGTTGGTTCAGAGTCAAACAGCCAGTGGGGCCAAAACACACAAACACATCTGGAGACTATTCCACTGGAGCCATGGTTGTGTTGCACCAGATGCTTCCACGTGGCCCAACAACAAGCACACACGCACACACACATACACAAATCCATTCCGTGTCGAAATAATCATAATTATATTCAGTCCCTCTCTGTTACTACGACACCGTACACACACAAGAATGCGCACACACACACACACACACACACACACTCCAATGCCGCCCACACTGACTCGCATAAACACATCCCAGCTGACCTGGACTTACCCTCAGCATGTGCGAGGACCCCATAACTCTGCAGTGTTTACAGGTACAGCAGGGCCCTTAAGGCAGGCAGGCTGTGTCTCTGTACACACACCTGTCCCGTCTACCAGGAGAAATGACCCCCATGCTTCCCCAGGGGGAACACAACGTGACACTCCTGCCTGGCTGACAACATGGTGTGAATACCATCTAGCCTGACCTGACTGGCTGCAGCTGGCTGCTAACAGAAAGAGTGGCGGAGGACAAGAATTCAGATTATACTCTGAAATAACAGGGACAGCTTGACATGCCCCACATTGTGAATTATGCATTTAAATTTGGGGGCGAGCATGATTACTTCCCTTGTTTACATACATTTTAAAAGGCCAAGTTACTATTTTACAGAAATGGACACTTTTTATGTAAAAGTAGCCGCGAGCTACACAGCAAGAAGAATAGTTGGAAAAAAAACGCCTGTAACTGCAGTTGGATAGGTGGAAGGTTAATCAAAGCCTTGGATGGCGAAGTGAAAGCACTGTAAAGCTGCAGCCATTATTATGGGCTTCATGCCACACGATCACAATAAGACAGTTCACACAGTACATAATACATAATGCATCACAGTCCAGAGAACACAGGCTGAAGGAAAAAGTTACAGCTCATTGCTGTTCCAGAACAATTTAATAGGCTTCCTAATATGTGTTGCCATGGATGTCTCTCTTTCTCCTTCTGTCTTTGCACTCCACATTCAGACAAAGGCAGCACAGGGTTAGGCCACTGGGCTTGGCTGCTGGGCTGGACTTGAGCCTGGTAATCAGGCCAGTGAGTGATCGGGTCACTGAGTACGAAGCCAATATAGGAAACAATGACATATTTGAACATCTTCCAGCACTATAAGCCTGACGACCATAGCTGGACAGAAGCGGTGACCACCATTGAAGGGTTTTTTTGTATTTTCTACAACAAGGCGTCTTCCGTGACGATGCAAAATTGCTCAGTAGTCATTTTGGTTCGAGGTCCACAGCTATTTTATATTTCCAGTACAGCTATCAGTTCCAATTACTTTTTATGGCTTGAATACATGGACAAAGGCAACACTGATACTGTCATATATTACAATGGAGGTAATTTGTGTTTAGTGCTTGGCAATTTTGTTGTCACACATTTCATCATTGCCACCACTTGCCACAACACAAGCATGTTCGGAGGAACACACTCTTGACAGAGTTAAATGAAACATGTCCTTTCTATGGCTTGACAAGAGAATTGCTTATTAGCCACCCAGACATGGATGATTACATAACAGTGAACCAGTAGCCCACTGTTTACACTGCTTTGAATCTGTTTAAATGGGACAACCCGGCATAAATGTGTCACTCGTGATATTTGAGGTTTCACTGCCTTTCCAGCTGTCTCAGCATACTGCAGCAGGAAGACTGATGGACACCTCATGCTGTGTGGTACACAGAGTATCTGCTTTCAATCTACCCTGTTCTCTCTCACACATACAAATACACACAGTCAAGTGTAGTTTTGGTGCTGGGCTGTAAAAACAATCTCCTGATCTGTCTGTGAGGTCATAACCCTGAGTGAGTCCTTCAAGGAAAGTCCTCTCTCAGCGGAGGGTGTGTAGGTACATGCACCAAGAGTGGACTGGAATGCAGCCCTGAAACACAAGCCCTGGATAAATAAGAATGTAGACACGCATGAGTGCATACATTAATTTGAAAAACAAACACATTCATATACAGTACCGCAAGTGTGCCGTGGAGGGTAAAAGTGGCAGAGATACCAACATATCGTCAGAAAGGCAGAACATGGAGTCTGTCACACCGACAGATAGGTAGAGAGATATTGATGCAATGCTAACACACAGTGACACAAGCCATTTTTACACCACGCACTACTTGAGTAAGCAGAATCAAACGTCCAAGAAGGCAATCATGAAGCCAATTGCTGCTGTTTACAGGATGATGAAAAACCAATTCCGTTACGGTCAATAAGGCAGTACTTCAGGCCAACTCATAGTTTCGGTGATGGTGTGGCTGAGTCCATGCATGGGACATAAATTTAAGTCAAATGTCCAAGTCCGTGTGTGTTCGTGATGACGCCTGTGGGGACATCCACATGCAGCCCACAATTAGTGACTGGACCATTCACACTACAAGTGTACCTGTATATACTGTATGTACTGAGTTCCCCATCCTTAGTCCTATTTTTGTTAAGCGGTCATATACATAGTTGGCTTTTAATGATGTTGTTCAGCTAAATACCGAAAACGAAGGAGCTCTTCTTTCTTACTGCAGGAGATCAACATTATGTTTTCTAGTGCACATCTGTGGAAGATATCTGCGTACGCATAGCCGGACTGTAGTATGTAAAGAAGCGTGGCCATGTGCAAGTCTACATCTGTCCGAGAGTATGATCAAGGCTTGGGCACAGTGAGATAAATGCTAACACCAGCTCAAAATGACATAAACATGCTGATTCAATAATTAGCACTTACCACAGTACAATCGACACTGACGATAATGTAATTTGTAGGGATGAGCAAGTACACTATTATCTGTATCTGTTTAAGCAACTAAATTATCTGTATCCGAATGCATACATGGAACGCGGGACTTAAACCTGAAGTGGGTGGTATTTATCGAAAACTATGTAGCCTCAGAAATGAGCTTCAGAGTTTTTTATAAGCTTGAAAGAATAAACTTACAGTACAGATATTGCCACATTTTACTCGGATAATACTCATACTCATAAAAAGTACATTACTGGTTTTAGCTGAGTACTTGCTCAACCGTTGCTTGTTTTGAGGATATTTATTCAGTCATAAGTAGTGGTAATTTTGACCTGATGATGGTATTAGATGAACAGGGATCTCCAAAGTAATTCCTAAGGGAACATGAGTGCATGTTTCAAATCTCATGGCAATCCATCCAATAGTTGTTGAAACCCCTGCCTATCTCACCAAATGGCATATAAATAACAAGCCAATGTCTTACTTCATGTGTCATTTAAAGGCATCTGCATTAAGCTTTTATCATTTAATTTTAGGCGTGGCTGTCACAGACAAAGAAATATCAGGTGACATGTAAAGAGCAAGAAGGTCAACATATGGAGGAGGTTTGGTGGATGAGCCAATCGAATGAAGGACTTTCACAGAGGAGACCAATCCCATATGTCCCATGTGAAACCAAAAGTAAATGTTGGCAAATTTGAACGTACATGACTTAACTTATGCAATTCAACTTAGTTTATTCCAAACCAACTTTTTTTCCCCCCTAAACCTAACCAAGTAGTTGTGTAAGCTTAGCCAAACTGCGACATGACAAAGCCAACAAAAGTCACATGACATCTTATTTCGTCCTTGGCGTCAATGACAAGCAAAAAGCTTAATTCGGACAACAATAAATGACACATGGAAAACCTAAAATGCCTGAAATGTATGCATGATGTCTTAAGAAGTGGTGTGCTATTCATGCGGCATCACATAAGATCACATTGTTGTGAACCTCATGGCGCTGAATCTTTCAAGTGCTAGAGGAAAATTAAGAGGAACACCAAAGTCAGTAGGAATGTCTGATAGATCTTGAGATATTTCACAGGATAAGTAAAAACCTTGGCCTACTAGGGGTGCTATAGGAAAAGTAAGGGGGTCATTTTCTAGGTGCTCTGATAGACCGACAAAACCATCCATAGAGCTATACTGCTTGAATGCAAGAGGTTTTTTTGCCATTGATTTTAGGATGTATTTACTGTAATTCTGATATGTCAGCATGAACACAACACCATGTACACGTACACTCTCGGCTCATGGAACTTTAGATGAGCTTCAGGCCAAACCTGAGAGCACATTGCAGACCTGTAACCACAGGGAACGAGCAGTGAATAAAAGTAACTAAAGATGCCCTGTGGCATTGATAGACACTCCCAATATCCACTGACTGGGAGCAATGGAAACTTGCAAACCATCCTGTATGGCACTCAACAGAGAGGGAGGCAAGTTCATACTAGTCTTACATTCTGGGTAGTGTTCAGGGCCTTTACTTGAATATTTGTGAAAGAGAAAAGGGGCCAACACAGTTGCAGATTGTGAACATAAGTAGGGAGTGTTGAATGCATACAACCCTGGTTGACCTCAAGCCCAGGCAGGCAGATGACCGGCAGCCTTTCTCCAGCTTTACTTTACATTTCTGATTTTATGTTCACATCCCTGCTGACCGGAATAAGCAAATAGTCAAGTGGATGATGCACTTAGCTGCAGGCCCATAGCACGGGCTAGAATTCAAAGCAGCAAGTGAAACAGATACTGCAGAGCCTACAGCTAAACACTGCATGTTCCGCACGTTAAGTGAAGAACACTTAATGTGTAGTTAAACTCAAAGACACCAATTTGTAACATTTACTATATTCCCCACAGTCTGAAGAGGGGGTAGAACCTGTAACTGCAGGGAGTCTCTGGACATACTGCAGCATATAAGGGTTTCCATGCTTTTCAATGTCCAGGGTCATTATGTAATGTTTCGCTCTGTGATGAATTAAGCACATGCATCACTGAGCTGTTCCACATTTTGTAAGGGGAAGAGGAGGGGGAACAGAAAGCTTTCAACAACCCCTAGCGGCTTTTTTCTGCGGTGTGCACAGACAGGATGCAAAAGCCAGCAGACATGGGATGCCTGAGTTATGAGGAAAGCAGAGACGCATTGGAGCTTCCTCCTCAGCACTTTCCTTTCTTCCCAGGTAGAAGAAAGAAGTTCGATTTATTTATTTTTTTAACACGGTGATCTCAAATCAGCGCAGTGCTATGCTCTGACATTTCTTAGCCTGATGGATATATGCAAGTAGAAAATGCAAACACATTGCTGCCAACATTGAGGCTTTCCCATGCCACAGGGGTTGGATGCAAGCCACAGTAACAACTCAGCCCATAATGTTTTGTAATAAGGATCTGGCTTATATGTGAGGGGGGAAAACAGCATCACTGTTTTGCCGGCAGCTATACCAACTAAGTGGGTTTGAAGTTTCTTGCAAAACCCAGTAAAGAAATAGCAATATTACCATGTGTCAGGGCTACTTAGCGAATATAACTTTAATGTTCTCCCCTGGGAGAAACTGAGTTTATGACGCTTATATTTTATGGTATTTTATCTTCTAAAATAATTGCACTTCCCTATCACTGTGATAATCCCACCGGACCTTGCACTATGACGCTTATTACAGCCAGTTTGTGATATTTACTTGATCATATGCTGTAGCCTATCATAGGCCTATAATATTCCCTTGTGGTAGCCTGTAATGTAAACCTACTGCAAAAGTTTCACCATGAAGTTACACTACAGTCACTTCGCACTCTTACATTAATTATGCCCCCCAAAAACGAACGCTTTCTTCATATCAGGCATCGCTAACACGCCCATAAAAAGCCATACCTTCTGCTGCAGATAAATCCACAAATTTACGACCACATTAATCCGTAAATAAATGCATATGTGTCCAAGGATCAGATTGGAAACTTTGAGTTGCGACGCAGTTCAAATGTAATCCAGTGTGTGGGTTTTTTTTTTGTCACCCTTGACTTTTTTCGTTTCGTGACGCTTCTTCCACGGAGAGAGGAAAGAAGAAAAAGTTAGAGCAAGATTGTCCGTGTCTAACTTTTCCCCTCCCCTCTCTCTCTCTCTCTCTCCCTCTCCCCCCGCTGTTGAACAATCCCACCCCCCTTCTCCCTTTGCGTCTTCTCTTACTTTTTTTCTCTCGACATCTCTCTTCCTGTGTTTCTCCCCTTCCTCTCTCTCTCTATGGGAGATCCCTGAGTGGAACGTGTAATGGCATCACCTCGTCCACAGGGCTGCAAAACTATAATCTCTCTACTATCACCCCCTCATCCTCCCTCCATCACTCCCACCTCTCTCACTGTTTGATTCATGTCCTCCTGGAAGGTGAGGAAGACTTGCCTCCATTCAGTCTGGGTTAGACCACCATTTTAAGACAAGAAATGTGGATAACGGCAGCAAGGCTGGTGTGTTATTGAGAAGAATTTACTCCGTTAAAATTAATGAACTCGCTCATCATACTTACCTTTGATTGACAGCCAGGACCACAGCTTGCATATTGTTTTATCACTGGGTTTTATTGCATCCAATCCATAAAGTGGCCCCCGGTTGCAGCCCCTGACCATTCAGAAACACTCGTCTTAATAGCCACATAAATTCCACCTTTATTGTCAGTAAGTAAATAGTTCAGGAGGCAAATAAATAACACTTTCACATTTGATTTATGTGCCACCTCCCCCCACTGCTGTGGCTGGATAGGCACTGAGGAGTGCTCCCATCTTCAAGAAATTTATTTCTGTCCTCTGCTCGGAGGTCATCTTCTCTGCCATGCCATTGTCTTTCCCTCTCTCATTAGCTTCAACCTCAGGAAAAGTGTAAATGGCCCAATAAGAAAGAAGGCTTGACAACAGCTTGGTGAATTCCAGCAAAACCTCTTTGGACTTGCATGAGAGGAACAAGGAGTTTACGCTCCATCAATGACTTTTGCAGCTGCCTTATATTGCAGCACCTTTTGAACTACATGTTCACCCGGATGTGACCTTTTTGCACTAACAACATTGTTAGTCTTTTGCCCACCGTCTTTGGGACATCTGGACAAGAGAAAGGGAGGGGGAGAGAGAGAAAGACCAAGAGAGAGTGCGTGTACGTATGTCACATGTGCTGGGGGCGCAATAATATGGAAGCAAAGAAAGGCATCAATAATTTGAATTTTGTGAACTGGAAGCCTTGTTTTGAAATGTACCCTCCTCAATATTTAGTGTGGAAATTTAAATACCACTGAATTAATAGCAGTGAAATAGTTTGCTTTAAAAAGAATCAACTTGAATTCATATAGTTTGAAGTCCCTTCTTTGAAATTTCCAGTGCTGCAAGTCATGTCAAATGCAAATTTAAAAAATTGGATTTTACTCTTGGGTTCAAAAATTCAGACTGAAAAGTCGACGGTCTGGGGTTTGCAATTACTCATTTTAACATTTCTTTCTTGGATCATATGACTTACAGAAAATGACTTGATAAGACAGAGGTCAAAGTTATACCTTTGTACATAGAACATATTTTTCCCCGGTCCGATTGTATAAGATGGGTGTATCTGATTCTGATCTTTGCTGGCACTGGAAACAAGTTAAAGGTACCTTTTATCACATGGTTTGGACCTGTAATAAAGTAAAAAACCTTCTGGGAAAATGTCACACAATCCGTGGGAAAGATCATTGGCTACACTGTTCGTTGTGACCCACTAATGTGCCTTCTGAACTACATGGTTGAAGGATCTTGGTCAAAACAAAACAAACAAAGAACAAGCAAACTATTCCAAAAAAGGGCACTGGCAATGAGAGAATGGAGCACACAGACTTAAAGACACAACTAAGGGAAGGTTAACAAGACACAGGTAAAACCAATCAGGGCGGAGCAGACAATCAAAACAGGTGGGGAAAGAACAAAGGGAGGAAGTGTAAATCAAGACAAGACACACTAAGAAAGAACTACAAAATAAAACAGGAAATAAACTAGAAATTTAAAATGATAACACAGGAAGTAGCCTAACAAACACAGGAAAATAAACGAGAAACTCAAAACCATAACACAGTAACACATTTAAACCCAAAACCATGACAAACTTTAGATATCTCTTAACTTTTAATCTTGCGCTACCATCAGGTCAAAGTTTCCATTTTTTGCAATGAATACTTGCAGAACTAACAATCCCATGTCATTGCAGGCATGTTAGCTTGCTGTTGTTAGTATTTAGTTCAAAGCACTACTGTGCCTAAATACAGCCTCACAGAGCAGCTTTTGTTTGAATGGGGGGACTTGAATCTGAATTTGTGAACACTAGAACAAATCTTAATATCAAGTTTTCTGGAAACTGTACAACTTTAAATTAGGTACTGGAAAACTCAAAGATTAAATTTTAAACGAACAGTTTAAAGTATAAACTGTTGGTTTAAACTGTAGTAAGTATTTTTTACTATATTTTTACAATAAAAAAAATTGGATACTAAATATTTTGTGGTATTTGAATTTCACAATTAGGTATTTTTGTAAGATTGACATTTTTACAGGCTTTGTTTGGCTCTGTATGTTAAAAGTTCAAGCAGATAGCAAGAAAGAATAAGATGCCTCCATTTTCCATCTCTCCAAAAAGCCCCTTAAATGCATCTCCAAGATGACATGGTAAAAGAAACTTCATAGCTCCCAGAAGTGCAGTGATTACACCTATTGCATGAGAATATGTTCCTCTAACACAAACTCTCTCTCAAGTACACTTCCTCTTTGCTGCTTCGCAAACACCCTTTCATCATAATCGACTTGTAGGTATTTGTCTGATGCACTTTGCAATCATCAATAAATGTCATTGATTAAGAAGCAGAGATAAACCTCTCTGCCAAGGTTTTTCGCTTGAGAGTGCTCAGTTCAAAGCTTTCCAATGCAGAGGAAAATTGCATAATAATTACTTGACTTTTCCTTCAAAGGTCATATGAGTGTTTGTGTGTGTGTGAGAGGGAGGGAGGGAGGAAAAAGAGAAAGGATTGACAAGAAAGATCCAATTATTTTGAAGGTCTCTGTATTATACATGAAAAGATGCTGTTTCAGAGACCTCTTGAGAGCTACATACGGGTAACAGATTTGTCATCTCCTCCAATTCTTCACAGCTCCTCTATGCATACAAGAAAATCAGGCCACCCAGTGGCATGCGACTACAGTTTCAATGATAATTGATGTAAATGCTCTAGTTCACATGCATATGAGCCATTCATACCCTCGCCTGGTGGGACTAAATTGAGATGACAACCCTGAGAGACACGATCATAAATGCTTCATCATAAAAAAAGGGAGAAAAAACCCCCAGACTAAAGCAAAATGAAAGATTACCGTGAAGGATCGATGACTGCAATATCATCGTAAAAATCAGACCCTTGGCAGAGGTACGAGACGACACTGGACTCATCTCAAATCAGTCCGAGCTGTCGTTAAACAAACTGACAGGGAACACAAGGCTTCTGGATGTGGCCGGGGTAGACTGGTCCAGGTTTCACAGGCTTGGTGTGTGTGCGCCCATGTGATGGTGTGAACCGTTACAATCACACATACTGTGCGTGTGGTGGGTGGGTTTGGCTGAGTTCCAGCTCTCGGCAGGGGAAAATCTCTGAAAAGGAGGATCAATGAGCCAGTCAACCGGCATCGTATGGTGGTCTGAAAACGTTCCATGATTTACGAGATGCGAGGCCTCGCTCTAACCAGCTTTATTCTGTCAGAGCTCAAATTTTCGCCTCACCTTATGTTCAGTTTTATGCTCTGCCCTTCTTTTTTAATGCACCTGTTCCATACTTGCTCACAGGGACACCGCTTTCAAAAATAAGTAGGTCTTTGCAATTTAAGCTCTCTCATGTTCCTCTAATTAAAAATGAGCAGACAGGTGATTCAGTCTGATTACAGCTGAGGACTCTCCAGCTTCCTGTTGCTAACAAACATAAAAGTCTCACGTTTGTGCTGTGGGACATGAAAGGATTGCACCTGTTGTGAAGCCCTCTAGGGAGGGTCCTCCAGGACCGGCCAGATTCACACAGGTACCCCGAGGTAAGATAGACACATCAAGGGGAGAGGGGGTCCATATGTTTGTCCACATGTTCCTTTCCAGAACTATCTTCCCACAATCTAACTCTCTCCATCTTCATTCCATCCTGCCCTTCTACTCCACTCTCACTCATCCATCTTCTCCCAAGCCCATGCCTCCTGCGTCCTGTCGTCCACCACCTCCTTCATCCATAGCTGTAGTCAGGTTAGAAATGGACCTCTCTCTTTCTCCCCCTCCCTTATACCCCACTCTAACAACCCCACCACTCTTTCTCTCCCCCAGTAGCTATGTGAGGAGCAGGGAGAGGATGGATTCTGGCAGTGTCTTTATTGGCTCAGTTTTTTCCACTTCATGCTCCCGTGCTCCCCTAAGAGGATGAGGGATGGGGGACCAACGGTGCACTGAAAAAGGGGAGTAGACAGGATGGGCTTGTGGGAGTCGGGGTGGGCGAAGAAAGAAAGAGGGAGAACGAGAAAGAAAGAGGCGTAATTTGTCTTTTTTTCTTTTTGCATTCACCTTCGAGTTGAAGTCAGTGAACCTTTACACATGCATGGTGAAAATGTGAGACACACACACGGGCGAAGAGAGGATACAGTCGGTGCATTTGGCGAGTCCCTGCATCTTTGCTGCAGACACAAGAGTGGATTCTATTTCAAGCATGAGTGCCGATATAAATCAGTCAATCAATGAGGAAAGAGATAGCCACAAATGCTCATAGAGGGGCAGTCGCACAAAACGCAGTCCAGAACACAGAACTGAATTAGTGTGAGGGACTCCTGTTTTGATAGTCATTAAAAGCCTCTGTACACTGGTGTGTACCAGTAAATTGGCTTAATACCCAACGCTGGCTCTTGCTGACTGATAATGTAACCGAGGCTTCAGCTCAGCATGAATAAAACGGTGTGTGTGTGTGTGTGTGAGTAGGGCTCCTCAGTTTGCTGGTCTGCCTTATTGCTGCAATAAGCCACGGAATAAAGTCAAACTGCTGCGCATTGAGCTTAACACTCCCACTGCTGCAGCAAACCAGCAACTTAAGTTACAACTTCGGCACACAATGAGCGCACTTCGGATTTAAGACTGGAGCAAGACGCCATAATATGTCACCAAAGTCTAATTTGCCTGTCGT
>JBBPCS010002851.1:0-12989 GCA_037974645.1 Hollardia meadi
TGCAGAGCAGGGTGACAGAGCCACCGCTCGCCCGCAGACAGCTGCTGAGCTCCGGGGAGCTTTCGGACAGAGGGGCGAGGGCAGAGCGGAGCTTCTGGAGGAATAAACACAACGAGTCACTGTTCGGATCCGATGTACTTTGTGAACATACGGTCCAGCCAAAAATGTCATTGTTCGGTAAAAATTATTCGGTCTTTTCACCGAAAGTCCTTCTTTTTTTTGCTATTTTCGGCCGAACAATTTCGGTTGCCGAACATTCGGTGCATCCCTAGTAAACATCCATAAATCTGCTTAGAAATCCAGTGATAGTTGTCGTTGCCATGGGTACACTGCAAACAGGAGCTGCTAATAGCTAAATCTGAATACTTTTAATTGTGCCAAATTGCCAAAATGTGAAAATATAAAGGCTAAAAATAATCGGAGTTCAATTGAATAATGTATACTTTCTGTATACATCCCCAAAAGCATTATGGGAACTGTAGTTCCAAAAATACAAAATGAGACAAAGAATAACAATAGCAGTGTGAAAATCAATCGATTAGGGTCCGACCAGTAATTTAATAATTAAAAATTATTAATACATTATGTCCTAAGTATAGGTTTCCATATTGGCAGATATCGCACAACATATACGCTGATACCGATATACCTCCAATATGTCTGTGACAGGCCATTACCGACCGATAATAAGGCCACACCGTTATCGATGGGGCTCCACTATTAATCAACACATTTTGGACATTAATAAGGCTCAGAATGTCCCAACACGGTTCTTATAATGTTACACTGACATTGTATATCCATTCATAAACAGCTATCGGGGAGGACGACATGAAAACAGTCTGAAAACATTGATACTGCAACCAGTGACTGTATAAAATATGGTCTGAAAAATGAAGCCAATGCTTGTGCCTCAAAATTGCATATTTTCTAATGGCCAGCAGGGGGCGACACCACTGTTTTTAAAAAGAAGTGACTGTATGTAAGCGTATGAGAAAATGATCCTACTTCTCACTTGATTTTATTCCCTCAGTAAACAGTTTCCTGATGAGTTTATGGTCTCACTGGTTAGTTTCAAGTCGTCCTCAACACAGCAGGATGTTGGTTTTGTAAATTATGCTCCCATTTAGAGGATCATAGATGAAAAAAAGCCAGAGTATGCACCTTGTGATTGACAAGTCGCTACCACGCCATGCCTTCGGGTTCTCAGTATCGACCCCAGCTCCACCCATCTCCAAATATGGCCACTTCTACCTCCAAAATACCAAGATGGCGACGGCTGTAACGCCAAACTCAAGGCTTCAACTGGCATTCCACAAACGAATGGGAGACGTGTCAGTGGGTTTATATCTTTCTGTGTTGCTCATCATGACTCTTCAATCCCAGTGAGATCCCAAATATGTCTGAATCCCAAGTGATGGACAAGACATCTAGATTTTTCCCAGCTGATGTAATGAGGCTCACAGAATAAATAACTATCTTTGGTTTGAATAGTTTACCCATTACATTACCCATTAGTATGACAGTTTCACTGAAGTGCTAGAAGAATTAGATTACAGACCATGTGTGTGTACCGCACTGTGGAAAAATATGGTTTCTTTGAGCTTATACTTTAGGGGAACATTTTAGGGAAGATCAGAGTTGAAGGAATTAAGATCTGACAGATAAAGTGACATCATGAGTTACTGGTGGAAATAAAAAGAAAACTCTGGGCTGAAATGATTGAAAGATTACTGTGGGTAGATACATTATTTACATCTTCGTGAGTTTTTGATTTACAGACGGATGATTTTATCCGACTGCCTGGTAGTATCGTGAGAGGATGGAAGAAAAGAGGGACATGAGGAGTACAAACTGAAACAGGAAGAAATAGTACTTTGAAGGAAGGAAACAGGTGGTTAAATGCTTCCTTGTTGTAAACAGACAGACAAACAATGAACTCATGTGCATGGCATGTTTGGTGGTTGGACAGTGCTACATCCTCTCATGCAGAATGTCTACAAAAATATTTCTGCAGACTGAACAGCCGACAAGCAGGTTTTACTTTCCTGCTCGTCTTTCCATTTTCTAAATTTCTTCTAAAGCTTGAGGTGCACGTCAAGTCAATTTCCTACTAATGACAGCTGTAAAAGAGTTGCATCATGTCTTCTGTGGCTCTGCAAGAACTGGTGCCATGAAGCTCGAAGTACGTGGGCCTCCGGTTGTACCGTCTCTACTGCTGCCGGAAATCTTTACGTTGCATTTGCAGTGTACAAGACACACGCAGCGGTATCAAAAAAGGCACCCGAAAAAACCTTGCTATTAATTTAAAAAGGCGGCGTGTGCTGACAGCTACGTTATTCGACCTAGGTGAATAATGCTAACGTTAGCAGCTAACAGTACAACACACCAAGCCCCGAGTCTTCCTGGTTAACCAAAGCCATGAGCGGGTTTATTTACAACAACATGCACCCGTGTCTAAAATGAAATTACGGAAGGCAGATATAGATGACGGAATATCTTCAGATGACTGGAGGTGTGTAACATTCCTGACACCTGTGTCAAGTGCAATGAAGCCAAAGGGACACTGGGCCACTGTATATGGGAAAGTCAAATTATTAACATGATTGACCAAATCTTATAAAAAATTTTTAATAAAAATAGCACTGGATCCCAACCTTTTTTCTTTTTTTTTTAATGGGATATATCTGACCAACCCAAACTTAAAAAGCAAAGAGGCTAGATTTGTAGACGTGCATATTGCAAGCTAAACGTTTAATTGCCCTAAATTGGAAAAATGTTGATGGGCCAAGAATGAGATTATGGATTAGGGAAACGGTGTCAAACATCTGGAGACCATTCGTGAGCTTCCCAAGACATGATGTTAATATTGGTAACCTGTTTCAGCAGGAACAATCACTGAGGGAGTAACATTATGATCTTGTACATCAATCTAAGAAATTCCCTTTATTTACTACTTATCTTATTGGACTATTGTATGTATATGTGTATAGGTACATTTGTGTAGATACCTGTATGCCATTTTGGGTGTGATTTCCTGTTTTTCCTTTATGCAACAACTTTTACAGACGCCCGTTACGTAAAGGTTTACTCTCAGGAATGTTGTGTACTCAGATTAGGAGAATTAAATGCTGTCTCACTGTCAAAACCATAATCACAGTAATGAACCCCTTCTGAGGCAATAATAATTACTGATTTAATGAGCTGAGGATTTCTAATGTCAGGCAGATGTGGTGTTGGGATGAAGCTGGTTAAATGCCAGAACAGGTCAGGCGTGCCTCAAGTCAGATGACTCTCGTCCTACAATTTAATGAGTGTAAATTGTACGTTTAATTAACTGCTGAATGAATTCATCATCTTAAATTCTAGGTCAGGCCTTGTTTATCTTAGGAATAGGAAGATTTGTTTTTTTCTCCTGAGGTGGTTACAGATGGAACGGAGCTCTGGTGAGATATAAAGCAATTTGAGCTGGCAGATGTGCCTGTGGTTCCTGAGGTGGCGGTCGTGAGGTGGCCGCCAACACCACCTGCGGGCTGCCACAAAAAGCCTTAAAGAAAGTCTCTGATGTGGAATTACTTTCTGAAGTTTCTCTGGGAGGACAGCCAGCGCACTGCGAAGTCTGCTGGTCCTACGCCATCCATCAGGCCTTCTGACACAGCTATGACTGTTGCCACGGCGACAGATAACCCAAGAGTGCACCATGACATCATTTACCAGTGAATGAAATTACCCCAAACAAGGTTTAATGTGACCGGCGCGTGGACAGAAGAACCCACACACACATCTGTGGTAACTTTGAATAATTTGTCAGATCCCAAAAGTAACTCATGAGCCAAAATAATGTGTCTGAATGAACTCATGACCATCAGGGGGTCCAAACAGGAACTGCATGGGGTCTGTGGAATCTAGTCTACTGACAGCTGCACATGTTCTGCAGAGAAACAGAGAGAGAGAGACGTTCTCTGATATTACATCCATCCTACAACTTAGGAGGATGCACAATAAATCAATATGTTTCAGCATCGGTGTGGCAATGTGCCCATGTGCAACAGTCACATCGCCGGACACACAATGTAAAATAAGGCAAATTAACTCGAACCTGTTAAGCTACAACTTTTTTCCTGCTTGATACATGAGGAAAATGTTCTCATTTTCCACTAATTTATCCATTTATTCTACCACATAGATTTTAACATTGTTAGAAATGTGTGATACAAGAAAACCATTTTGTTCTCCTAAATAGCTCTCCAGCTGTTCTCTCCCCACTTGTCCATGTGTCAGAGGCAAATACGTGAAACTGAAAGTGGAGGGGAAACCTGTTCTCATCCCAGGTCGTCACATACCGACGTTTTGTCATCCGCTCCTCGCGTCTTATCCAGACGCGTAAAGGGCCCTTTGGAGTTGCCGGCCAATGTGCTAAACCTTCCCTTTAGTGTCTCTGAGCAATGCGCAAAGGCCCGCGCCCCGTGCTTCTTATCCTGACGCACAAGGTCTACGTTACTTTGGTTAAGTTTAGGCACAAAACCTACTTGGTTAGGTTCAGGAAATGACTGGTGAAGCTTACTTTCAAACGTGAACTCCGGTCTCTTGGGTGAAAGTCGTGTGTGTGACCCTCCACTAAACCCCGACCTCTGCCCCTGTTGGCACTTTCACGCTCCTTTACATTGCAGTCACATTAAACACCAAAAGGTGTAGCTTGTACGTCTGGATGAGACCGGGCTGGTAATCTCAATATATATTACAGAAACAAAAAATATCGCAATGCCAGTTTTTTTCAATATCGTGCAGCTCTTCTTCTAGTAGGGCACAATAATTAAGGTGCAATCATAAACTTTAGACTTTGTAGTTTTAACGTAATTGTGCACCTGGTTGGTTCCAATGTCATTTTGTACCACTATGGTTTTGATTGTTGATCGATTGGGTACATCATTAACAACAACAAGCCTCCTCCACACGTAGCAGGAGTTGTGCTTAATCAAACATCCTGCTGATGAAGAAAGTCAACAGAGCAGACACAGGGCGAGAGAAACAGGAAGAGGATGGGCGTTGTGTGCAGTCAGAGATGAGAGGTGAAGGTGTGTGTGTGTGTGTGTGTGTGTGTGTGTAGAGAAAAGCAAGGTGTTCAAAGTAGCTCATGAGTAAACACTAAATATCAGGTATTTACATTAGATTTATAGAGACCCTACACAGGCTGATAATTTGATTATTAGAATATCTGTAACGTCAGTAAAGGTTGGATGAGACTGTTTTACACAACCAAACATGCAGAGACCATGTTCTCATATCACGGAGAAAATAAATACGACCTGTGAAGGAAATATAATCGAAATGCACCTTTTCTAACAAACTTTATGACTTAATTTTAAATGATTTAAAACACACTCTCAGCTGTGATGAATAAACACATAGTATAAAATGTGCTTACTTCTCATTGGAATTTTTACAGCCAGGAGAAATATCTGTGAGCAAAATTCCAAGTTCCAAAGTTTCCAGTATCACGAAACCATCTGAGAAAATTCTTGAATCTTGACTAAAACAAAAAAACTAAAATGTGACTTTAAACCAATTATAATTTCAAGAAAGGGACTAAAACATTATAACTGCTGTCCAGGGTTCAAATCTTACTCAAAAAGATTCGACAACTACTGCATTTTACCAAGAAACAGGCCTCAATTAGGGATTTTTACATGCAGGCTCTTTAATATCCACGGGCACAGTTTCTACAGAAATCGTTATGAGCTCTCCTATTGGTCTCTCACAACCCAGACCTACTGTAATGCTGCAGGGCGCCCAGGTGCTGGTGTTGGATTATGTTTTTCATGACTGTACCTGTGTTGTGCAGCACTGATCTCATCTAACCAAAACACTGCTGTCGGCTAAAACTGACGTGGGAGCAGCAGATCAAAGGTGCAGGAGCAAGTTTCTGCAGGCATGAATACGCCTCAATAGTTCTCCAGTGAGAACTGTGAGATGCAGCATGTTGAAGACATGATGCCAGATTAGCTGTCGAGTACAAATAACACAGGGAGAAGCTGGAGAGGCTCAAAACAAAGAGAAGATGGAGGTCCAGAAGGCTAAAAACTGGACTGCTGAGACACCTGGAAAACATTTTACTTTCATTTATTTAAACTAGAGATTGGTTCTTTCATCATCTTTAACAAGGCATGATGAATGTTTCGGGCTGAAACAGGGCTGGACGATATGGCAGAAAATATCACAATGATTTTTCCCATATTTATTGATATTTATCTAGATATATAATTTGCTGCCAGAACCCGATAATGACTGAAGTCTAAAGAAACCAGGGGGTTCAAGTCGAGTCAAGTCAATTTTATTTATATAGCCCAGAATCACAGATCACAATACCTCAATGGGCTTTACAATCTGCACAGAGTACGACATCCTCCGTCTTTAGATCCTCGATTCGAGTGAGGGAAAACTGCCCAGAAAAACCCTTTTAACAGGGAAAGATGGAGGAAACCTCAGGAAGAGCCACAGAGGACGGATCCCTCTGCCAGGACGGACAGATGTGCAATAGAGGCCGTGTGCACAGAACAGACCATCAAAATCACAGAATATACAGACTGCAATGACAAAATTTCTATTACATGACGATAATGTAATAAATGTGAAAAGTGTGACTGAGCCGCTTGATGTGTTGCATGCAAAATTTTATTAAAACTGTGTGCAAACGGTGTGGTTTAAAATAGAATTATATTTTTTTTAAATTATCGACGTAAAGAAATTGTGTGCAGAATGATTAAAACACACAGAAGATACCAAAAAAGAAACTGAAATGATTTGAGGGAGCAGCTGTACAGAGTTTCATCTTCTCAGCCTCATTCCCTGCTGGATGTAGATCAATCAACGGTTGGGAAGGTTTCCTGTTTCAAACCCTGCCTGCTAATCGCACCACACAAATCCCACAACAACGACTGACACTCAGAAAGGTTTTGTGCCTTTTTACTTCACTGTGTAGAATAATAGAGATGTGCAGAGTTTAACACTAAAAGTCTTCTAGAATGGATTTTTCACAGATAGAAGACATATCTCGTGTCCAACAGTTGAATCTTTGAATTGAAACATGTTTAGATATTCATGGATTCTGGATTTTCAACAAAGGAGAAGAGGTAAATGTCATTTTAAGAAATTTTAATTCATAATTAAAAACTTTCAAATTAGAAACAAATTATTATTTGAAGCAGAGTATTTTTATGTCATAAAACATGTCTGGAGGGAATGTTTATACATTAAATTGTGATTAACAACTTATCAGACATGAACCATTATGATATATTATATTCTATGAAGACTATAAAAAAAGAACAAAGTAATCTCAATGCAAGCGCCCCGAGAACAAGTTAAAGGTTCTCTGAGGGTCTTAACTCTTAACTCCAGACCCTCTTACGAGCCGTTTTGGAGCTTTTAACTGCATCTTACTGTTTTCATCAGCTGATGAAGCTCAGTCGCTGACTGAGATGTGACTGAAAGCTCTGGAAACGCGACTAAATGAACCTTTGAGAGAATCTTCACACTTCTACTGATCACAGGGTCAGAAGTCAACTTAAAGGCTCAACATTCATATGATGTACAATGACTGGAACAGAGTGTAAACTCCCTATCAGCTTGACCCATTACGTGTCACACTGACCTTTAATCAGTACACTAAACTAAAGGACACAAGTGAGCAGAAATCACTGGTCACACATTCTTATGTGACAGTCACACAGTTGCTTTCAAATGAATTCCACAGGATTATGTGTTTGAATTCTCTCCAACATACGCAGTTGTGTGTCTGTTATTAGAGTAACGCTTTCTAAAGCTTTTTAGTGCAACTGTCAATCTAGCCAAGAAAATTTCAGTATTTTTCTGCACCTTTCCACAGACATGACTGTGTTGTAACTAAAATTATATTAAATTTAAGCATTTATTGCCATTGCAGGATGTACAATGAAACCGAGTGACTCTGCTTGATGGGGCCAGAAAGAAAAGAAAATCAAAATTAGGGCTGCACAAAATATCGTTTCAGCATCAACATGGAAATGTGTCCCTGTGCAATAGTCACGCTGCAGGACACGCAAGTCAACTCCAACATGTTATGATAAAACATGTTTGCTGCTTGATATGAAAGGTTCTTGTTATCCATGACTAATCTGATTCATCTTCCACCACGTAGGTTAAGCAGAATTTTGACATTTTAACATTGTTAGAAATGTTAGATTACATGTGAAACAAACACAACTGCGATACAGGAACTGCGTTGTTTTCCTAAATGCCCCTCCACCTGTTCTCTCCCCACTTGTCCATGCTGGTGTCAGAGGCACATACAGTATGTGAAACTGAAGGTGGAGGGTGGCTGAACCCACTGTGGCAGAAGTAGGAGGAGGGTGGGGGTTGTTTTCTTAGAAGAGGACAGACTTTTAAAGCAGAAACTAAAGATATCGCAATGTCGGTTTTTCCAATATTGTGCAGCCCTCGTTAAAATAAATATGTATAATAGTTTATGTATACCATCCTCCGGCCGCAGAGGCATAAAAATATGTGTTGTTGTTCTGTGTGTACAGTTACACAAGTGATTGTGTTTCTGACACCAGAACCTGACGTCAGTGCAGTTCTGGAGCCGAGCTGACTGCTGCTCAGATACGGTTTCAACGTGTCGGCTATCATGTTCCAACAGACACTGACGCCAATCTGACACTGCAGGTGGCAAGGCTGGCACAGTGTCTGTGTGTGTGTGTGTACTCACCAGGACCGAGTGCATTCCCATGTAGATCCGGCTAACACAGACCACCAGACACCAGCAGAGAGCCAAGCTGAAGCCCAGAGAGAACGGGTACTGTGGAGGAGAACGGAGACGTCACACAGCTGCAGCGTCCAGAGATTAAACTCGTCCAACAGATTTAAAGTTCTCAGCATCAAAACAAAGCAGCTCTGAATCAGTCATGAATTCTTTGACCTCACAGAGATAGTAAAAACCAGGAGAAATAACAATGACTAACAATATAGATGAATATATCAATTCCTTTTTGATTAACTAATAACAGTTATTGGATTGGAGTTATTGGATATTGTGTGTCTCCCACTGTACTCTGGTTTAAACCCTGTGACTGTCTATTTAAAGTATAGAATATATAACTATATTTCATAACGACTCGCTGCATCAAACGTATCAAATCTCTGCATGTTTATTGTTCTGGTCTTGATAATAAACTGATTGCGTGTTCAATGTGCAGTTGATATGATTATCTGCTAATATGTGCTGGACTTAAAGGACCTCATAAAGACTTCAGCTCTTCTGTCGTTTCCTTATCAGATGTACGTGGCATGTGGCGAGATGACGAGGGAGGGGAGGAACGGCTGGCTTCACGCTGCCGCTGCCTCACGTAATTCAGATTATTTGTTTTCCGATCAGCACAAACTGCAGCAAGCTGCACCGTGTCACCGTTTCTTCAGCTCTGATCGGAGTCACATGAACCCACGGCTTAAAAACCAGATCCAGAAACAGTGATTCAAACACGCACAAGAGCAGCTTAGAGCCGAGTTAGTCTGTTTATGTTGTGAATTCTTCACGTCCACAGACTTTTATTTTGAAATTACAGAAATTGTAACTGGTGCAGAAGTCACTGACAATGTAAATTTTAATATAGTTACTAAAGGGTTTATGCAGCACAATACTTTTCTCTCTATGCCTTTCATGATGTTGCATTGTGTACTTGATGTTAAGTATATTTGTCGTTGCGCCGAAATGTCGGTAAAAACTCTTTGAGCTCCCACCGATGGTTGATTAATCGTTTTCAAGCAAAAAATGTCAGTGAGCAGCGAAATATCCATCACAATCTCTCACAGCTGAGGCCAACATTTTTCAATTCCATGTTTAGTCTGATCAACAGTCCAAAATGAAAACATATTCAGTCATACAAGAGAAAAAACAGCAGAGAATGTTTGGTTGTGTTGCTTCATAAATGACCCAAACGATTCATTGATTATCCACACTTTCATCTAAATTAGCATGAAAACAGCTGCAGTATTAATTTTCTAACCTTGTATTCTCTTCGTCTCTCTGAACCGTGGGATTAAAGAGTTTTAATTAAGAGAATAAAGGCACCTTTTCTGGAACGGGAAAAGACAAACACAGATGAGCTAACTGATATTAAATATGACACAAAATGTAGATATGAACTACTGATACAACATGATTGACTTAAAATTGGGAAAAATCTCAATTCCCTTAAGCACAAGGTGACGTCATCAGGTGTCTTTTTCAAGGGTTTTTCTCCGGCCAACAGTCCAAAACTCAAAGATCTTCAGGTTATAATCACATAAAACAACTGAAGGCTGAGACAAAAGCTTGAAGTATCACTAATAAGACCTCTTTTTAATCAATTAAAATAGACGGAATCCCAAAAAAAGGTGGCTACGAGCAGAAATTCAGTTTTGAACGAGCAGGTCAACGGTGTGAACGCAGGCCGACAGACTGAAAGAAAGAGAGAGAAAAAAAAGAAAGCAAATGAGACAGCGGAGAGAAAGAGATGACAAAGCTGCTGAGGTCTGCACACTTGCTGAAAGCCTTTTGTTCTCTTTGTTGTGCCTCCTGTTGTTGAGATAGCTCAGATTACTACATGACAAATCTCACGCCATCACTGCGACTCCCACACCTCCAACCTTCAGGGAGAAGTGATGCATCAGAGCTGTCTGATGGGGCTGGACGCTGATTAACAGAGACCAGAAACTGTTTCACTTCACCTGGGACACCACTGACGTCTGTTAGCTGCAAATAAGGTCAAGATTTACGACTTCTTCTGTTAGGAAGACTTACGCTACAACATTTTATGGTGCTACTAGAGGTGAAAAATATTTGCAAAATTTTTAATAATGCAGTATTTATTGAACCATTTGCTCAATATTGAGCTTTTACTGAATATTCAAAACCATATCATAAAGAAATAACTTTCAGAATTTCTGCGTGGACGCTGGTCAGACGCTGGTCATTATCACATCATCGGAGCATTTTCTCTATTAAAGGCACAGTTTGCAGTTAAAAAACAAAAGATGCAAGTAGTGTGGGATCATGGGAATTGTTGTCTTCATTGTTAAACAGCTTCCATTGCCGAGGAAAAAGTCTATCTGACGTGACTCGGGCAGAAATGTTCACAGACGAGGTAACGCTTTAAAGTTTTATTCATGTTATTTGTGTTCGCCGACTTCCGATCAAGTCGTTTTTAGACAGTGAGGTGTGCAGGACACGAAGACACGTCTCAGCTGCACTGCATCAAACTAAAGATACACTTTAAACCTCTCAGTCTGCACTTTATGAACCCTGCTGTCCTTGAAGTGAGTCTATCAGCCTTGACATGAGATCTATTGTGTTGAAATGTTGCTGCAACAATTCTTTCTTCCTTCTTCCTGCAGTGTTTGAAGGTGACTGAATTGAAACATGCAGCAAACTGAAACACGGCCGTAACAATGAGGTAGGCCATTTTACAACCTGCATTACCCTGATGGATAAAAAAAATAAATAAAAGCTGCTTTGTGCTGAAGCCCAGTCTCTTAGAATTTACTGGACAAATGTATTTCTGTAACTCACACAGATAACCTTTGTTCCAAACAATGGCTGCTTATCTGCCAAAGTAGCTGTTGCTGAAGTAGACAAAGTAACCGCAGCTGAAATGTAGCTCATTTATCCAAAGGTATGATCTTCTTTCACAGCTTCTACTTACTGGAAAAGTAAATAAACATCAGTGGGCGTCATCCACATATTTTTCTGCTATATAATTTATCAAGACTCTGCCCAGAAGTTATCAAAACTTGTGCATTATCTTTTCTGCTATTGTTCAAGTATTTAAATGCAACTGAGAAATCTCAATAATAAGACTCTGTAATGTACAATCATGTTTAATAACTATATCTATGTATATAAAGTTTTTTATTTGTTTTGTATTGTTGGTTTTGTTTTTTAATTTACGCTGTGAGACAACATATTTCATATTTCATAACTAAGTACCACGTTGGAGCCGCTGTATCGAGTTCCCACCCATACACCCGCTTGCCCAATCGTTGCTGTCAATCATGACGTTTCACCCCCTTTTTAATCCACCTTATTCTCAGGGGCACTACTGTAGAAACGATTATGTGCGTAACTTCGCGGTAAGCTAGTTAGTCCCATTTACTGTATACAGGTTAGTCCTAGTGGCTAACCATGGTGGCTGGCCAACAACAGCGGTCCTTTCTAAAGTAATTCACCTTCAGTTTAGCAACATATTTAACAGAAGTAACAGTTATTTTCTAAAATGTGGAGCTCTGATACTTGTTGCGCTGTTTGCGGTTGTGCTAACAGCCAGACTAAGCTAAGCTAAATTTGTGGCTTCAACAACAGAGTTTTGAACATGCAGCCAAAACAAAAAGAGATTGTTCCTGTGACCAACGGGACAGTTTCATCATCATCACAGATGAGGAATCCAAAAGAATGTGTCTGAAAAAGCTCAACTTGAAGAGACCAAAACGCCGTCTGAGTGCTCATTTCATTTAACGCAGGAAACCCCACATCCAGATTTGTAGTTGGGCTCCGTCTAACTGTCATTACAAAACACACAGAACAAAGTGAACAACCGTGTTGTCCAAACAGTGTCTTCTGCCCCAAACAGAGCACGGTCACCGGGTCCCATGTTGGCCTTGCGCCTGTGACCTCGGTAGTGCTGCGGCAGTCGCCTCCTGCAAAGTTTCATGGAAGTGTTGTTTCATTGTGTGGCCTGTGGTTCTCTGCACACTGCTTACTGAGTGTTAGCCTCAGTGTGGGGGTCCGTGGGGTCGCTCTGTGCTCCCTCACATGACATAAACTGTACAACATACACACATACGGCCAAAGCACGGCACTCTCAGGGTGAGCCGTGTTTGAATTTTAACACGAGATGTAAACTAGTAGTCAGGTTTGTGAGGACGCACAAAATAATGTGAAGATTCCCAAAACATTTAACAAGGGGGTGGGGGGGTCT
>JBBPCS010002852.1:0-12988 GCA_037974645.1 Hollardia meadi
TGTGTGTGTGTGTGTGTGTGTGTGTGTGTGTGTGTGTGTGTGTGTGTGTGTGTGTGTGTGTGTGTGCGCGCGCGCAGGTCCACCCCAAGGAGGATGATTGTGAATTCATCCCCTTCACCCTCAGCATCGTATCAAACATATGGAGGATCTGTCTCCCTGATGGAACAACAGGACCTGGTGAGGGGGAGTTCTTTTTTTCTCTCTTTTTTTTTTGAATGCAGCTGGTTTGAATAAAAGATCTGTGCTGGGATTCACACACGACCGCCAGCCCCAACCGTGCACTTGTGCAATGTGCACCACCACAGCCCGGCGGAAACACTTGCCTCTCATCGGTATCTGCAAAGTCAGCAGAAGACTTTATCTGGGGTATCAGATAATTAGAAGTGAGACAGAGAGAGACGGTGGAGGAGGAGGCAGGTGTGTGAGAGTGTGAGTGTGTGTGTGCGTGTGATACGGGTGTCAAAGCCGTGAAGAGATCAAACATTATTCTGGGATGTTATCAGCATGCCTCTATTTGCAGCGGTCGTGAGGAGAAGCACCAAGCAAGTCACACTTACGACTGAAAATGTATCACAAACGTGGCTTAACTATGAGTTGAAGTCATCATAATGCAAACACTGATATGGACAGAAATGGATTACACTGTCAGATACGCATTCATTTTTCCCTTAATGGGCCCTGACTGATGGGACTTAAAATCGCATATACAAAGGCTTTAAGCTATTTACATTGATGTCAGTCTAGAATAGATGATTAAAAAAAATGACTCTGTGTTTAAGCAATGCACTACATCTCTGCTAACATCCCTGAATTAAAGGTGACTGACATTCTCCCCACTTTGCCTCCCTCCCTTGTTTTTTCCCCACTATGATCCACAGTTCATTACACACCGAATAAACACTTTGTTTATGCCGATTACTGTGTAATTAAGAAGGACATATTGTTAGGAGAAGCAAGCGGATGAAAACTCCAGGGGAGAACAACTGATTAATTGTTGACAATCCTAAGTCTAATTGCAGTTAACTGGGGGAAAAACCCCCCCCCCACAACAACACAGCCATTCATGCGAAGTGAGGCTTGAAACTGCATGCGTGTGCGGAGTGGTCTTCCAGCATGAAGGTCACCGCTGGTGCGCCACCAACGTTGACATTTCTTGTCATAAAGTCAGCCTTGATAATTAACTTCTGTCCAAAAAAAAAAAAAAAAAAAAAGGGAAGCGGTAATTACATCTCAAAATATAACATCTCAAAAACATCAAAAAGCTCTGGACTGAGAACGCAATTACTAATCAGTCAAAGCCTCTAACATCGACTGAGTGACGGCTTGGCGCTTGAAAAGACTGCACTTTTCCCCCCGGGGCAGGAAGGGAATTCAGCCAAATGTAATTGGCCAAAACCACATTTCTGGTAAAATAAAGCAGCTATTTTTAGAAACACGAGTATAAGGCCCAATTTCCTGAGCTGGGCATGGAAAATCTTCTCAACTGTTCTGAAACTGGCCACAGGAGACAAGAAGAACCAGAGTAACGGCTACAGCATCTCCCAGGGGGCCCTTGTCTCTTTTAAAATCATGTATGATTACACCACTAGCCCACAACTGACTTTCAATCCTGCAGAAAGAAAAAAACCTGCTCATGAAACTTCCAGACATATACAGTACCTGCATAGCTTTGGATTCATTATTTGACTACTGCATATTTCCATTTTCAGGGGAGTAACTGCACTGCAACAAAACTACAACAATGAAAATACAACTATGTAGTAAAAATATGCCATTTAAGTCCAACATTTAAAATCCTGATGACAGGAATAGTTTGACATTTTGGGAAATGCCTGTAATCGCTTTCCTGCTTAGCGTTAGATGAGAAGGCTGATACCACTCTCCTGCTTGTACGTGATCAAACTACAGCCAGCAGCCAATTAGCTAAACTTACCATAAAGGCTGGAAACAGAGCTTGGCTCTGACCAAAAGACGACAAACTGCCATAAAACCAACTTAATAACATCTTATATCTTATTTGTTTGAGTAAAATTGAATGCGCCGGTCTATTTCTTGTTGTACAAAGACTGTTTGCGGTCTCAAAGCTGAGCTACGCTAACAAGCTGCTGGCTGTAGCTTTTTATTTACTGTCCAGACATGAGAGTGGTATCAATCTTCTCATTAATTTTCTGTGCAACATATCATTTAATAAGTCATTTAAGTGACACAATCTGAGAAGTTTGGAGGGGAATTGCTACCAACTTACAAACATCTGGGGCGTTAAGTGGAAATACAAGTAGGCTACCTCAAATTTGTAGTTACAGTAGGCCTACTTGAGTAAATGAACCTGTTGGACTGTTGCTAATGCACTGTTCCCCTTCCTCCCACTCTTCTGGCTGAAGGCTTGATGTGAAATAGTTAAAAAAGTATTTAGTAAGTATGTCACCTGTGCTGGAGGAGATTGCACACAGTGTGGAGAGGTGTAAGGCGAGCGAGGGAGAGATGAATGCTGTTTAAAGACGATCTCATAGATATTCTTTCCAAAAGAGCTCCAGAAAGAGCCGGGGCCGGTGACACACACACATGCCTCTGAGCCGTCAGACAGCCAGACGGGGAGCCTCAATCCATCACTCCTCACTCTTCAGCACAGTCCTGCCTGCTCTGCTCCGTTCTGCTCCTGCACTATTGATGAAAAAGTCTCAGACCGAAACCCTGCACCTGATCCCTTCGAGTGTGTTTGCAGAGTCACACCTCAAATCAATCCAACCTAGATTCAGCTGAATCTAAATGTCACTGCTGCCAAACAACTCTGACACAGGTATTATACTACAGGCTTTCCGCAAGTTTCTGAGATGAAATCATAAACCTCCAGTGAAGACATTCAAATCAAAACAAATATTTGGTGGCATGCTCTTCTCTCCTGAGACGTCTGAGGTCAATGTGAACATTTTCCTTACCTCCATCCAGTCCAGATTTAAACTGAGCAGGTCCCACAGTCTATGGCTGCTTGGCACTAAGAAGCACCTCAGAGTTGCCCAGAGTTTTATAGCTATAATTTGACATCTAATGTCAGAGCTTTGCACACTGAGAGACAATAAAATCCTTGTTTACCCAAATGAATAATTAACTATTCAGGAAAACAAACCACACACACCGGTGGAGAGCTACTACCGGCCATTTTGTTTACAAAAAGGCTATTGTTGATGGTGTGTACCAGAGTCATAGTGATAAATCCCCCCCCCCCCCCAAAAAAAATAGCCTTTGGAAAGATTTGCATTTCCTTTGTTGTCCTCTTTGGCCGGTGTTTGCAGCTTTATCAGGCCGCAATGAAAACTGGCCACTGTTACGCGATAGGCCTCATGTGACAAACATGCATCAGCGCTGACAAACAACCATTAAAGGGAAGAGAGATCGAGAGGCAAAGAGTGAGAAAGAGAGTCGGGCTGGCATGATTTCTCCTGCCAACACTCACTGACGATGGGGAAGACCTGAAGTAACCTCGAGCACTAAAAAAAACAGCAAAAAAACAAACAAAAAACTTCAGTATCAGTGCATGGTAGCACCTCACCTTAAATTTAACAGTTGTCGAGCCGACACGGCAAAAACACAAGAAATGTGTTTCAGGCTATTTGTCAGTGTGGAAGATCAAAAGCATGTCACTGCACTCTAGTTTGGCACAATACTGGGGGCTTTCAGCCACGTCACATGCAGACCCAGACAGAGCACTTTTTTTTTAATGCAGCACTCTCCTATTCCTGCTTTCAGCTCGGTGCCTAACATCAAAAGCACAAGCGCGCCTTCTCTGGAGCAGCTCACAGGTGTCAGTGTGTGAAAAGGGACAAATATAAAGTAGGGAGTCGCAGAAACAAATAGAGTATAAAGCCTGTCCATGGAGCAATATATGCAAAAAGAATTAGCGTTTTACTGGCTCACAGTATGTGTTAGAACAGCTTTTAAGGTTTTACTGATTACTTCATGGCCTTGCTCCGTGCTACATTTCTGACCTCTTAGTACCATACATGCTGGTGCGTACTTTGAGATCCTCGGGCAGAGGTTGTTTTTTTTTTTATGTTCCAGAGGCTCGGTTGAAAATGAAAGGAGAGAGGGCATTTGTTGTCAGAGCCCAGAGGCTCTGGAACAATCTGCCCGGGGAGATCAGGTCAGCTGAGTCACTGATCTGAGTCCCTTCTTAAAACATACTTTTACCGGTGAGCCTTTCCTGATTTTATCTGAGTGTTACTTCTTGTTCTAGTTCTTGTTTTATATATTTTAACCGTATTAAAATGTTTTTGATTTGATTCGTTCATTTTGCTGCCTTTGTGAAGCACGTTGTAACTTGGATTTTGAAAAGTGCTCTATAAATTAAGATTATTATAAGTATTATTATTATTATTATTATTATTATTATTAAAAGGAAAATAGCTCAAATAAAAGGCCATAAAACCGAGGCTCTCCAGTGAGTATTTAAAAACGCACAGACCATTTTCTCTCCCTCATTTCTAGGTAATGTCCTCTTAATCTGTGCAAAGCCCCGAAGAATCTCTCAGCACTATCTGGGTGATTAAACACTGCATCCTCTGCTACAATGGGCTGCAGCACACAGACGATTTGGAAGCTGCAATTAATATGTCAGAGATGAGCAGAGCTTTCATGAAGGTGGGCATGGAAAAAAAAAAAGAGAACTGAATACTGGGAATGTCCTGGATCAATGCACGCAAATATTAATATCACAAAGGGGTCGAGGGTGGATATGTTGATGTAAAGCATCTCAGAGAATTCAAAGCTATTAAACATTAAATTATATTCTTGAGTGGTAAAAATGTATTTTTGAAGCAAGAGAGCAATTCAACTTTAAATTTGATGAACTAGTTTATGGCCATATTGTGGGCTGAGGTCAAGTTAGCACAACCAGACAGAGAGGGAAAGACTCTTTCTGATAGAATTTTTGTATAATGAATATCAAAATAAATTGACCCTGCCCTATATTAGCGCAGCGCTTTCAGTCTGCCATTACCCAATCTAATGTTACAGTGCTGATTAGAAGTATTTCAACAACATAAACTAAATGAATGTGCCATGCGAGCTATGTGACATTAAACTTGCGCACCATAAAACGACTACTTCGGTGATAAACCATTTGCACATTATAAATGGTAACAGATGACAGCAGATCACCTCATTAGCTAGCAGCGTTAGCATGTCCACCAAGGCAGAGAGGATTAACCAGCTGATCACGAAAAATGGTGACTGGAGACATGCTCCTGTTATGCTTTGTGGAAGGAGGTGCTGATGCTGTTCATTGAGCCAGAGTACAAGCTACCATAAACGGCTACAGGCGTGGAGAACATGAAATGTTACAAGGAGAGCGTGATGAAATTGAGAGCTTATCTGCAAAGTGCCAGCAAGGCAGCTATAAGGCTGCTGCTGACGGTGGTGTTTAAGATGTGTCACTTTCGCTCACCCACATTTTCACCTGGGTGTCGTTCATTTCACACCCTATTCTTTTTTATTCATTCATTCAAACCTTTATTTAAGCCTCGAAAATCATTGAGGTTTCCCAGACTTTCCAAATTCAGTATATTTCCAATACTTTCTTACGTTTGTTTTTTTTTTTATTTGAATACTCGAGTATTCAATCACAGTAGCTCCAGCTAACTATTACTAACATTGCTAACTTCAGCTGTCTGTACAGACAGTCTAATGTAAAGATGCAAGTGCATCTTGTCCCAGAATAGCATGTGGAGATGTGCTGATTAGAACACAGACTAGAAATAATCGATTTTGTATTGCAGCAAACAGTCTTACTGTCACAGCCACAATCCACTCAGTCTAATGTGATCATTTTGTTCAGCGCCCAGCAGACACTGGGAGAACAGTGCACTGGCGAGCTGGCCTCAGCCGTGCTGCAGCGAGCTCACTTGGCCGCTGATAACAGGGCCGGAGCTGAAGGCAGAGAAGCCCATTACAAATAGCTGCATTAGGTCTGTCAGATTGTGCAGCTGAGGCGGTACATCTCGATTGACCCTGCGCTGCCTCGCGTCCCCTCTGGGGTCAGAGCATTGCCCCCTCCTGGAACAAAATACCACTGTTTTTGTTTTTTGTTTTTTTCAAGGGGACTGTGTTGGAGCGCTGTGTTAGAACAAATGCACACACACACACACACTACACTGTGAGAGTTAATAGAGTCACATTGCAGGAGGCTAAATTTTATGACACTCCATGAAAAGTTAGCGAGATCACACTGTCAGACACGTAACCAGCCTCTAGATGAATTACGTCGACATCATGACAGTTAAAACGCCTTTTTATTCTTGTGATACTGTGTCACAAGCACTTCAAACAGCTGCTGGCCTATTTCCGCAGTGACCGATACGGACACAATAACATACTGCACTCTTCTCTTAGTCCTTGTTTCCTTTACTGTTACTGCGGCATGGACACAACATACTTGTTTGATTTCTTAACTCTAGGTGCCATAATTACATTTTCCTGTCAACACCGGCAGTCCTTTTCAGACATGAAGACTGTAACATTGTTGGTTTTATCCGTCTGTTATGTTTGACTGGAATGTGGCATTTGTCAAAAAATGCTTTTTACCACAATAAGCTAAGCTGTGTCTCATCCTTGGCACGGACGGAGAGTAGCTCTCTTATTACATCAGTCTCCCAGAAGTTATATTTATTATTATAATACTTTTCGTTTTTTTGACAAATATGTATCGGTAGAAATGTGCTGCAATTGCTGGCTAGATTCTTCTTCATTGGAAACATGTTTTTGAAAGGAACCATAAAAGAAGTCATAGAGAGGTGGACATTTTGGTTAACACGGGGGAGTCGTGGCGTTAATAAAGTTAACATGTACATACTCGTGTTTTTGCTGACATCCAGTGGTTCGACTTCTCATTTTGCTGCAGTGATGTACATTTGTACTCCAGAACCATGTGACATCACTATTGGGCGTGGTTAAAGTTGCAACGGAGCACACTTCTAACCACTGACAACCACAAAGAGACAGAGCGCAATACATCATACTCCGAAAACCATGCAAACCAGATGGGATAACAATCTGCGCCACACAAACAAAATGCCTCTAAAAATAAAAAATGTGCAAAATGCTTCGCAGCAGTTGTGTACTCTCTCTCTCTCTCTCTCTCTCTCTCTCTCTCTCTCTCTCTCTCTCTCTCTCGCCTCGTGTGATGAATCAGGCACAACCGGCACTTTTTTGACTTCAACCAACCGTTTATTCTGGTGACAACAGATTCATATCACGACTCTCACAGCCAACTTTGTAGTAAGCTGCAGAAACTGCAGAGGGACAGGATACAGCAGACTGGTAACAGTATGTTGCATATAAAGAAATACAAAATAACAGTAGATGTACCTGCTAACAAGATTCATATTAGGTCTCTCACAGCCAGCTTCGGAGCAGTAAGCTCCAGAAAATGTGAAAACAGAAAGAAATAATTCAGCTAACTGTTGGTTAGCAAGTTACACCACAGAGATTGGACAGTGATGAATTATTTTCCCCTCCAGAGTGGGCGGAGCTTAAATACACAGCAGTGAGGCTTGACACCATGCTAACCACCGAGGGCAGCGAAACACT
This sequence comes from Hollardia meadi, assembly GCA_037974645.1. NCBI lineage: Eukaryota > Metazoa > Chordata > Actinopteri > Tetraodontiformes > Triacanthodidae > Hollardia > Hollardia meadi. The sequence goes on from JBBPCS010002852.1 coordinate 7,582, forward strand.
TCCAGCCTGGTGTAATGATACTCTCAAACCAAGTCCAGTGAGTAGCTTTCACAACCATGAAAACATTAATCATGCTTTACTTGCCACAAGCGGAATGGAACGCAAATGAAAACTTCACTGTCAGTAAATGTTGTCCAGATACGTCCCGTATGAACATTTTAGGACTTTGCAGCCACATTTGCTGCTTGCCCATTATGTTCATAAAAAAAAAAAAATTATTTAGTGACCTTAATCGAGGTGTACCTTCACCCACATCCTAACTATTTAAGAAAAATGGAATCTTGTTCGAGCTTTTACTGACAATGTCACTGTGTTTAGACACACTTAAGGCATTAAGGAAATGCGGTGGACTAAAGTCTAAAGTAGGCAGATTGCAAAAGTGACTTTCATGAAAGAAATGACACTGGACAGCTTTTTAAACATGAAGCCAAAAAAATAAAATTGCCAACATGTTTACAGATTACAGTGCATGTCTCAAAGAGGGTAAAGATGATTACTTATTTTCTGTGTATTACAGGTAACTGCCCAGTCAGGGGAAGCCTGGACGGCAATACTCCGATAATTGGTTTATTCATCGTGACAGTGGGACTCAATCACACAGTATCAAAGACATGTGCAAGCAGCATAATCCAAATAAGACGTTGACTAAAGTATCGCCAAATACTGGCTCACTCTGTGCATGTTCGAAAAGCTAACTGTTATCGTGCATGTGCAGGAGGAGGAAGATGAGAAAACCCACAGGGGGAGTAAGATGAGGAGGAGGAGGAGGAGGAAATGAGCCGAGACGTAAGTGGCATTGATTGAACTAGTGCATGTCCGCCCTCATTCATAAACAAGGATAACTTGCCACACGCTTGTGGACAATGAGTCTCGATGACAATGATCAATGCTGGCACGTATCCCAGCAACACCTGTGAAAAACTAATCAGACACAAACAGAAAACAAAGCAGCGGAAAACAGAGAGAGATTTTTTAAAAAGAGTCCAAAATTCACACTTAGCAGGTACATAGTGAGTATCGACGGAATCCTAAGGAAGCCATTTGCCACATTTGGATTTGAAAAGCTCTTTTTCAGCGCTGTGGCAATGTCTGCCATGAAATGTCATATACAGTATGCACGCAATGTGTGTCGCTGATTCGTAAAAGGGGACTTCTTAGTGGTGCAAATGGCAGCGAAAGCAGTCTAACAGAGCAGAGATAACACATCACTCAAGACAAATCCTATCACAGGGGCTGAATCACGCTTCTGATGAAAAAGATAAAGTTCAAACGCGGATTTGTTAAATGGGATATCAACTTTCATCACTGTGTCGTGTTTCCACAATCAAGTCAGAACAAAGACAGATATGCTTCATGCTTTCAAAAACAAGAGGCAGACAGTGCACTCTGGAACGTGGGATTCTATTGTTTTGCAGAGTAAATGAGCAGAATGATTCCTGACGCCGAGTCAATAGCACATAGCTGCCCGTCATGCTAACAGGAATCAAAGAGCATTTCGGGAATGGCAATTACAGAAGTGTCTGGGGATATAAAGGCCAACTACAGACATGGCCATCCAATTTCAAGATGATGCATGTACAGCATCCTTAACAGAGCTGAAGCCCACAGCTAGAATGACTCGTTACTGTGAGGCTGGTTGAAAGTGAGCAGCTGTGGGGTTTTACCAAAACAAAACACAAATTAGGCTGATATCTTAGCTGGGAAGGAACGAGTGCATGTTTGCTTAGACAGGAGGCCTCATTCTAATCACTTTGATCAAAGTGCTGACAGTTCAATCAGCAACAGTCTGTGTAAATCCCAAATGTAAGTTGATACAAACAAAGAACTCCTAATTAGCATTAAGATCACAGAGGGTATGTGAAGTAACGGAGGTGGTGAAGTACTCCTTCAGCCTCTCTGCATCAGCCACGCAAGGTTGAATCTGGCATTCATGAGTCGCAGCTATGCAGACGCCCTCGCTTGTTTTTCCACACTCAGGCATCTTATTTTGGGGCGTCCTCCAGGACACAGCGCCACACGGAGCGGAATGGTGCATGACTCGAGATTACTGATGTGCAGTCTGGTTCACACAGGCTTCATCTTTCAGGGAGCTGCAGGGTGAGTTCATGGTGCATGTGATCCCCAAAGATGTCCCAATGAGTCAGACTGCACACCCCCGCCCCCTCTTGGTGACAAAATATCTTAAAACAAAGAGACTCCTTGGGTCTCCACGATGCATTAAATCACATATTTAGAATAGAAACATGAGTCACTTTAACCACCAGGCATTCTAAACATTCAGGAATTAGTTTCAGGGATATTGCAGCTACAGCTAATGCTGACCTACAAAAACAACAGCCCCTCACATATGATACAGTGGAAGAGTACTGTAGCTGTGGGAAGTAACCAATTACATTTTCTGAAGTCCTGTACATGAAGACAGTTTACCATTATCTGCTATATTATACTTTTACTCCAAATAATATTGGAAAAGTTTGTATGTTTTGTATTTGGGAAATATGCTGCTGTTTCAGCCAGATCAGTAAGTGACAAGACCTGCCTACGTTTACTCGGCCTTTATCACAGCACTGAGACCAGAGTCTCTGGGGCCAGCTAGAACTGTTACTGTTGCTTTTGCTTTGGACAGTAGCCAGGTGGCAAGCAGCAGCCATGTTGCTAACGCTGTCTTTGCGACCACAGTGCCGATAATAATACCACCTGGAAACGCTAGTGGTGGTGGGGTTATCTATTCGTCAAGCAATTCGTCTGCATAATTTAACACTCTCAGTGAATTCAGCTGATGATGTAATGGAATATTTTTACACAATAATGTTGCTTTCATTTAAGTACAGAACCTGAATATTTCTTCCACCAGTGATGACAAAGTAATGTCAGAAATCAAAAGGCTCTCAAGGCAGAACTATAATGACAGAATTCAAAATGACAGGCATATAACAGACATTTATCAAGGTTCTTGCTTGTTTCCTCGGTAACACTGAAGCAGCCTAATTAAATTGAGTAAAACTCATTCTCTCTAAATTCAACAGCTCTTTGTTTTCTTCTATGTATTTCTTCATATTCTTGGAACAAACCTTGAGCTGATCTGACACTTGCCCCAAATCTGATTACTTTAAATACATGTTAAAAACTTTTCAGTTTTTCACTGTATTTCACTGCAATTTCAGCAAACTTCATGCTGCACTTTGGCCTATATTTCTTCTGTGCTATTTAATTTATCTGGTTCGGGCTTTATTTCATCTTGCATGCCCTTTTATGTGTTATGTAAAGCACTTTAAATTGCCTTTTGTGTGAAAAGCTCTACATGAATAAACCCGCCTTGCCTCGACTATAAAATGCTATAAAATGCTTGTGAAGTTACAAACAACACATAGGTAATTGGAGCTTTTACATCGCACTCTGTTCTCGATTTACTTGTTCAGATGTCAAAAAAGAAGTTTGAGAGAAAGTTTGAAAAGAAGTTCGACTACTGACACCGATGTGGCACCATAGGTTAATTGTTGAAGCTGACTGTGAAATTCTTTCCAGTGTTTTTGGTGAGAAAAAGAAACAGTTTTTGATCAAAAATCACAGCCTGAAGCTAGAAGAAATCTTGGCACCATGCATCTAGCAGCAGAAAGTCATGCCAGCCAAAGGCAAACAAATGTGTCGACATGAAACATGAAAACAAAAAGACCAATATTGTGCATGAAGGATGCAACAGAACAGCAGATGTGGTGGGGAAACCAGTCCTAAACTCCTCACACATCATTTCCAACAGTGAGAAATAAGTGGAGCATGTGATGAAATTAAACAAAGTGGTGCAAATCAGTAGTACAAATTAATGTTAAGCTAATGTGCTCTGCTAATGTGGTTTTTTATTGATCAATACGAGTCTTCCCTAAAATCAGATCACAACGTAATTTCTTTCCCAGACAGGCAGCATACTATTCATTCAGGCAGCAGAGTGAAGAGTGAAATTAATGGAGAAACTTTGACAAACCAACATAAAGGTGCCTTTGTTTGTACTCGAGCCTTTGACTGGTTGATGGGACGTAGTTTGCTGATAAAGTGCATGCGTCCAGCCCCTTCTGTCTTGGGCCATCTGGATCCAGGCGATGCCAAGGCAGTCATCCCGCCTTCATCTCCCCTTCAGGGCAGCAAATTACCAACAGCCAAATGCTGATGAATTTTGGATGTGGCAGGTAATGTATCTGCTCTACCAGCCACTTTGGCAGGTCACCAACGTCATTCGGACGTTCCTTTCTATTCTGAAAATCTAGTCGGTGGGTAAAATGTTGAAAGTTTTGGTTAGATTTTGAAGGTCGGATGAGTGAGTGTAGCTTCCTCATTTGACTGAGTCGTGGGCTCCTTGTTACTGTGGTTTCCATTGTGGTCGGAGACAAACGTTTGGTGCAATCAGCATAACTCTTTGTATTGCACACACTTGTAAAAGCATTAATAATAAATTCATTCCTCATCATTTGCTCAATTTCAGCCTTCATTGGCTGTGATAATCACCTCCCCTGAATCCAATCTCCATCTTGGATAATTTGAGCTCATTATTTCACCAGTTGTCCTCCGTGAGAAATGACTCAGCCTCTGCATCACTTCCATGTTTGGCTTCTCGTCATAGTGAGATTCAGAGTTTTTGTGCAGATGGTTTTATGAAACAGAAAAGGGAATCTGGCCTGCCTTCCTATTCAGCACTGCCAGCGTGTATGCCATCAGTAGAAACATGCGTGTGGTCATACGTACCCATATAAAACCCACTCTGCTGCATCTCAATCGAGGCACAGCACTTGTTGACGACGCCAGATGCAACAACTGCGGCAGGTGCGCATGAACAAAACATACCACTTCCCCACACTCAGGTTTGACAGATGTTGTTCTCCCAACACGTGCCGCTAGCTCCGATCCTCAGAGAGCCTTGAGTGCGACAAACAACTAGAACATAGAATATAAAGCTGTGCAGTATCACATTGTGTTTGCAACACATGGGACAGAGTGTGCAAGCCCACAAGGGAAAAGAGAAATTCACCTATTACAGATGGGACGTGCAGGGTGCACGGTCATTCCCAAACACTGGCTACATTGTGTCTAGAGACGGAGATACTGTAGCTCTGTCAGGGAGAGAAGGAGAAAGATAGTAAACGAGAAAGCAACACGCAGCGCTCCATATAGAAGCTGTCCACTCCAGGCTTGATGCTTTGTGTTGCTACTAGGGGGGGAAATGATGGAGTTACAGGAATCGTTCGACATGTTCTAAGAGAAATTATGAAAGGAAACCTCTTTTGAATATATTAATGGACTTGATTATACTGCCATTATTTTATGCACTTTCTATACTGGTTTGGTAGAGAGAGAGAGAGAGAGAGAGAGAGAGAGAGAGAGAGAGAGAGAGAGAGAGAGAGAGAGAGAGAGAGAGAGA
>JBBPCS010002853.1:0-12987 GCA_037974645.1 Hollardia meadi
TCTCTCTCTCTCTCTCTCTCTCTCTCTCTCTCTCTCTCTCTCTCTCTCTCTCTCTCTCTCTCTCTCTCTCACTCTTTGAGAGAGCTCTCTCAGTCAGCAGTAATGATGACTCTACTGGGAGATCTCCCCGAATAAACACATGATGAACATTAAATCTTAGTTAAATCAAAAACTTAGGGGGAGGTTTGGATGGTCTCAGAGAGCTGGAGAAGAAATGATGGTGTTTGCATGAAAGCATCAGTAGAGAGTAACAAGACGGTTATGATGGCTGTGCTGTACAACTGCTTTAATACAATTGAGCTGTCCTTGTGACCAGCTGTGGTTGTGAAACATGAATGAAACAGCGAATGTCAATGAGCATGACTTCAGTGCTCTGTCTTAACAAATGTATATAAAAATGGATGACATGAAAGCTCCCCAAAAGTGAAGCCAAAACATCTTGATCGCCCCCTGGTGGTGGACTGCCCTTTAATGACATCAGGTAGGACATGGGCCAAACTAAAAACTCAAAGTACACCTCTGTCATTTTAGTTAGTTCTTATCATGCTGATGTATGTTCAAGTGTTCATTATTTCTGATCAGTTTGGTTTTGATAAGTTATTTGATGCTATAAAAATGGGATGAAATGTCATGATTGACAGCTGAGCCGTGCTTGTGAAAGGGCGGGTGCACGCATGGGCGGGAACTCGATACCACAGCTCCGCTGCCTGGTCACTACTGCGCAGACTCTGGCTCCAAATGACGTCACCAGCGCACGATGGCTGCGCATCCGGGATATTTCGGCTTCATTTTTGTGTAATGGGAGGAAATGGAGATGCAGATTTCTGCTTAAAACTACAAAGCCCATGTTCCTTTAGTATTATGAACATGGACACTGTAGTTTTTAAATCAATCCCACATACACTATCTGGCTGCTGTACAGTCAATACTCTTGAGAGCATCAAATCTATATTAAACTACAGGCGAAAATAGTTCCCAACAAATTAACCATTTCATCCTTTTTATTAAGACTACAAATCTTTTTGTAAAATATTTAGATTTTTTTTAAAACTATACATTCGTAACCTGTTTTTTAAGACTTTCAGTACAACCTCGGTGGGGGAAAAACTGGGTTTGAAAAGAAAATTCGTAGTTGGGTGGTGTACTTGTCCTGGTGAACTTACAATGTCTAGGGGCTACGGGGTGACATTGAGAGAAGGGAGACGGAAGGGAAGAAAGACCCCATTAAGGCAATCATTTGTCCAGCTTGAAATGAGCCCTTACCAGTAACGCAGCTGCTGACCCCAGACCTCTAACCACTTAAGATAAAAATCACATTACTATTACTGTTTAATGACTCATTCTCTCATCAACTGCAACCAGATAGTGAATGCGTCACTATGTGCTTCCTCTGACTACAGTGGCTAACACACTAAAATGATTGTATTCATTCATTCATTATTGTATTTATATCATTTATACTTTAACAATGATATGTAAAACAATTAAAAGTTTTTAAAAAAAAGGTTAACTATGGTTAATGGATATTGACCAAAATGTTAAACTAAATTGGCATCACTTTCTATATACTCCTTTCCTGCAATACATCACAATTTGTGATGCGAAAATAAACACTTATATTCATGGAGGCTTCACATATCACAAATATAGTATGTGACTGTGTTATGAATGGGAGCGCTCTGAAGATATCACCAAAGATAAACACCCGCAGCATACTGTAACTGGCTTTTATAGCAGCCAGTGTTACCATGGGAACAAGAAAATCCATCAGGAAATCTAAAAAGGGTACAACCCCATTGAGTCCTCCTGCCTGCCATTTTCACTCCATACAGGTCATTTCCATAATCCAAGGTCAACTATTAAACTGTGCGTTTCCATGTGTTTGATTATAGTGAGCTGCGATCTCTTGTTATTGAGATGGTGTTGTCCACAGACATGTCCTCCCACCTACTCCAAGTCAAAGCAATGAAGGCCTGCCTACAACAACAAGAACGGTAATGCTGATGGACTGAATCAAGAGGTCATCCAATGAATGCTCAGAGCAACTGATCAACATACAGTATTCCACACACAGAGGCAGACAGTGTCACACTGGCTTGTTGCTTTTTAAGCACGTCTGAGATGCAAGACACAACAAAAACAAGAATGTGCATCATGCTTTCTCCAACAGGATTGACAAGCCCAAAGCACTGTCTCTGTTACTCCACACGGCTGACATAAGCCATCCATCCAAGCCCTGGGCGCTACACTCTCGCTGGACCAAAGCCCTGATGGAGGAGTTTTTCCAGCAGGTAGGAACTCTAATAGATGTGACTGTTCTCTTTTTCTCTTCTCCTCAACTCAAGCATTGGTAGGTCTATTTATACTGTTCAGTATTACGGTCAAAGACAATAGAAAATAAGCTGAAATGCTACAATCTATTGTTGATGGAATAGTTCTAATAGTTTTAATACGCCGTGTAGAACTAGCTTGACACAGTTTTGTAAATTAACGAGCAATGGTTGCATTGAATTACCAGGATTTTTGACAGCAGAAAGCAGGTAAAATCAGTTTTGATAAAATATCAAGATGTATTTATTTCCACAAACATAGGACTCACTGCGTAGATGTAATTTCATGTAATTGTGATACGTGATGAGAGGACTAAGGAAACCACAAAATAGTTATATATTTTACCCTTTTTGCTTAAAAAAAGGGTCAACTATTATATCTATCTAACGATTATCACCATTGTTCTGCAATTTTCTCTTGCACAACACATTTTTAAATTGACTAACTGTTTCCACTGGTGAAAAAATATTATGTCGACCTCATAGCAACATAAAGCAGAATATATGTCTAACAGTTACATAAATAAATATAACAGGAAAACAGTCGGATAATATTGGGTAGTGCTGTCTTTTGTACCAGAAAGTCTCAGAGTGAGTATTGATGTCAGATCTTATGTGTAACGTCTCCACTGAAGTATTATAAAGAGAAGTATTCCCTTCACATATGCTCAGATCATTTCTACTCTGTTATCTGCTGCTCTTTCATATCTTTCCTACTTCTGTTCTTATATGTTATTATCCTCGCAAGATTGATTCAATCAAAAGGTTATAACACCTAATAACTGCTCAACAGTTTTGTAAATGACTCATCAGAGTCTTAAAGGGAGAGTGGGAACCGTTCAAAGAGGGTTATCGCGTCAGAACTAAAGGAAGTGACATAAATAGCACCTCTGGAACGAAGCAGAGACAGTCAGAGAGAAGGAGGTGTCTTTGAAAAGTTTTTTTGAACATGCTCTTTGTAGCCATGCAAGATCTCACAAGCTCAGACCGTATACAAGATTTAAAACAAGAAAGAAAAAAAAACCCGCTGAGATTTGATTGAGGCAGATATGAAGCAAACCGTTTGGTCTTGTTGAAATGGTGACATTACCTTTCAAAACCTCCAAACATCTTGAAAAGCTAAGCCTAGGAGTGACCTTGGGCCCGAGTAACAACATCATTTAATCTAAAAGGAAAAAAGACTGTGAAAACGTAACCTTTGAGGTTGAGGATTATTTTGTTTTGACAAAATATATAACAATTATTATTATTATTGATTTGACATTATTCATTATTCATGATGTTTGGACATTTGGTAGTACTGACACTTTGTTACTGAGCACTTAAAGAAAGTAACCTGTAAAACTGCAGGTTATCTTATTGACTTGAGTCAGTAAGTAGAAAGTCAGCTAAACTACGAGTGGAACAAAAACGGTTTATCACTGTATGACACCATCATATAACAGAAACAGTATTTCCAAATGGTCATTTTTTCAAAGAAGGTCAGGGGGATTTAACATGAGAATGGAATTGGAAAACCTGAATTAATTTGGATGTTAATAAACAAGCACCTCAAACTCGTAATGGAAACATCTTTTTACTATTTACATTCTTTTAAGCCAACGTGGATGAGAGGAAATGGCTATTTGACAATCTACAGTTTCAAACCCCATCCACTGATAAGGATCATGTGGTATAATTAAAAGCTAAATGTACTTTGGGGAGAGAATGTCTGACAACTGATTTAGATTAGATTGTACAGATATTAAATTAAACATGATTCTGCGAGTTCCCTGATATTAACATTAAAGCTGATTTGGGTTTTTGGTTGGCCTGATTGTTCTCAATGACAATGAAAGTGTAAAATGTTGATGTCTGAGATACTGGAAGAGGAAACCTGGCTGTCATGTCTTCTTACAACCTTCTTAAAATGCTATTATTTTTAAGCAAATGACTACTGAGCCTTGCCAGATGCCGACGAGAGAATTGGCTGATATTGTGAGGCCGAGTGGATTTCCAGTAAATACAAAAACAAGTTCCCATGTGCCGTCCTCTATTTTCACTGCCTGGACTTGAAGAAGAAATACAATAGAGGAGGTGTTGGGGAGTCTTGCTCTCTTTGAAAATAAGATGTGAGAAACCACTCTCTGCAAAGACTCTTTAAAGTTTGATATTTTAACAAAACAAAAAAAAAAGCACTTGTATGGTTTTATTTGAACATTGCAGAAGAAGACTTCTGCAATGTTCAAGGTGGTGAGTGCTGGAATCAAATAACCTTTGAAAAGTTATTTTCAGGGGTGTGTGGGATGCCCTTTAAGATATCTTCTCTCTCTCTCTCTCTATCTTTGTGAGGGTGATAGAGAGGCGGAGCTCGGCCTGCCCTTCTCTCCCCTGTGTGATCGAAAAAGCACACTGGTAGCCGAGTCCCAGATTGGTATGTCTCACAAAACTCTTTACAAAACCTGATTCTGTTACTCAGTCAGTGAAATCTTGAAACTGCTGTGAAACAACAAATATAGAGATGTGGTCAACTAATAATCATCCCTTATTAACAGTAAATTCATCTTTTTTTCATCACAACAAGATAGTCAGTGGCATGCTTTTATTAACAGTTAGCACTGCAATATATGCATCTTACACCTTATTACTTCAATTTTTTGTAGCTCAGATACATTTGATTTTCACATGTTAATGCAGCTACATTTGCTCTTGCAGGTTTCATAGACTTCATCGTGTATCCTACATTCTCCCTGCTGACAGACATGGCTGAAAAGATTGTTATTCCTTTGGTGGAGGAGAACCCAGGTCCCCCAGACCCCTGCAACAGACACAGGTAACACACAGCCAAGTACACTGCGCTACATTTTTTGGTTGGGTATTTTTACCATTCGCAGTATTGCAACAAAAAACTTCCAAAAAAAGATTATGAAAGAGACAGCTTTTACCAGGACTCCTGCATTCAAGGTTAGTTTTGCTCTGTGTAGTATCACTGTAAAGTGGGTGAGGGCCAACAGACGAAACTAATGTGTAGTGGGCAGCACCAGGCCTGCCCACAGAAGTGGCTGGGCCCCTAGAAAATGTCCAGTGAATGGGCCCTCCCCAAACACGAGAGTGCTCTCGTCCAACATAAACACATGCAGAACGTCTTTCGCTATTATTTTTTTCATTATGAAATAGTCTAAAATAAAATGTATATTGTTTTTTCAATAGATAATGGTGAGTATTTTTGTAAAATGATTACTTATATTAGAATGAACATGATTATTGTTGGCCTGCATGCCCCGCCCCCCTATAGCAGCTGGACCCCAGAAAGCCCTTTCTCCCCCTTATGGGCGGCCCTGGGCAGCACACTGTGGAGTCAAAACCGTAAGCTAACTTTTTTTGGCCTGAAATGAAGAGGCCATGCATTTAGAATATAAAGGGAACTAGCTAGCCTGGCTCTGTCGAAGGCTTAAAAACAATCGACCTACCAGTGTCTCTAGAGCTCACTAAATAATATGTAATATCACATTTGTTCTGGCATTATACAGACTGAAGTGGAAAGAAAGAAAGAAAGAAAGAAAGAAAGAAAGAAAGAAAGAAAGAAAGAAAGAAAGAAAGAAAGAAAGAAAGAAAGTAACAGCACTGTTATTTGTCAATAGTAATCTCTGGAAGGAGAGCTCCAGAGGTCTGCAATGGAGTCTCGCCCACATCACAGCGGAGCTGGTGAGCTTTCGCTCCACTTGGACACGACACACCGAAGACAACAAGTTCAAATGGAAGGAAAGTGGCTCCAATGGTATGTTGTATATTCGTTCATTCATTCATCCATTCATTTATGTTATGAGTTGACTGTATCCATAGTCACTACCAGTAATGTGTGTCAAAAATATTAAAGAAATAAACAAACTAAGATGTATCCCAATTAATTTTGCATACTTAATTGTCTTAAATTTAACAAATTCACAGCAAAGCTTACCACTTAACCATCTTTTCGTTTTCTCCTGTCATCTTCTACGACAGTTCAGAATTAAAATGATTACTTATGAAAAGTTTGACAACCTCAGCGAATGCAGAATAAAAGATCTTATTCTTAAACATGTGCCTGATTTTTTTTTTTTTTTTTTTTGGCAGGCACAAATCCCTTTGCTCCGTAAATGTTCTCACTCTTCCTGATTTGATTTGTGATCCGGATTTGTTTTGCAGTGATCTCACAGGGAGATTAACAGATACAGATATTTTTTCCCCTTTCAGCTTAACAGAATTTTCCTATGCCTCTTCCAATCTCCTTTCTCCTCCAGGATTTTCAGACCGCAGTGTGTCAAAAGAGCAGAGATCCAGAAAAGAAGAGCCGTCAGAAAAAACCCTGCAAGACCCCACCACAGATACGAAACAGTAGACAGGACTGCATTTATGATATGTGCTTTTATCATAGAATATCTACAGAGGTTAACTGAGGTTAATGTTGAATCACTGTTTGTAACAGAACCACAATGCCTTCCTATACAATGATTGAGGGAACCAGAGAATGAAGGGGTGGTTTAAGGTTAACATCATCTTCCCAAGGTAAGATGCAGCGTATTCACTGAAATGTCCTCATGTCTTATTTTAAGGGTAGTATCTTATAATAATTTAAATGCAATGCGTACATGCTGGTCATGTTATACGGTTTAGTGCAAGCTATTAATTTAATTTGCCACCTCACATTTACACTTGTAAGGGACATTTTACCTTTAATAGTTTGAACTGTACACAAATCATTTAACCATGCAATAAACGTTGAAAATATTTGTCAATGTATGTCATATGTGAAGTTTGGTATTAATTGCTGGGCTTGTTATGATGATATAATATGTCTTGGATTGAACTGCAAGGTCAAACGAATGTTTGATTGAACTGAATTCGCCTGCTTTACATCATTTTGTCAGTTATTTTATTACGAGTCTGCAAAAGAAGTTACAGCACACTCAGGGGCTTATTCCACAAATTAATAATTTTACGATCCAAGTAAATATTGCTCTGCACCAAGCCCGTGTTTTTATGTTTGTGATATATTTATCCTTTTTCTTCTCTGTAACTCCTTTTTAAATCTCCTTGCAGTCGCTTTCAGTAGTTTGTTTGCATATAAGAAGTGATATTTGAAGCACCCTTGTTTGGATCTGTTAAGTCATATTTAGTGGACCATTCTCATTAGAATATAACCAGTAGTTTCTGCACATTGCTCTTTCTGTAAAAAAAAGTTGAGCCTACTTGTTAAAGGTACACTAACAGAATTACAAGGTATACATAGAAAAATAATCCCTCTCATCACTTATGACCCATAAAAAGTTTGTGGCATATGGGGGCAGATCCCGGGGGGACAGAGGGGATGTGTCCCCCCCAAACTTCTGAAACATGAAATTGTCCCCACAATAAATTCTTTGTAAATAAATTATGCATTTTTGAAATAATTTCCCCATAAACCACCCACCCCCCTATTCATCTTACCTAGTTGTATGAACCCTTGCAGAGCAGGCATATGACAAGTTCATGTCCCCTTAAGGGTGAAAACAAGCGATGTAATAATGAACCTTGTAAAGAGCATAATGTAACGTAGGAAGTGGGGCTAAAACTGACCTGTTTTCTGCTTCTCTGGGCTCATAGTAAAACGTAATAAGCACAAACAGCGACCCAAATAGTCAGCTGTTCTGCTTCGCCACAGCAATGTAATTAGTTTACAGTAACATCACATTGGACAGACCATAGCGTTAAAGAAAGAAGCTGTCGCAATGTGTATCCACCAAAAGCCAAGTATCTTGTCTTGTTAAAGTGAACACCTGAAATAGACAGAGTCTACATCATAACTGAGTGTGGTGTTTAGATAATTTTAGAATTTTAATATTGCTCCAATGCTTTAGTAACTTTGACAAAACCTTTAGAAATGTATTGGAATTATTATTGTAAGTCTCTCTCTCAAGTAATTTCGTATTGCATTTCCCTGAAGCTGACAGATTGTTACACTAGTACGTTCAAAATAGATGTAGCAGAATCCATCCAAAACCTTGATCCCATACTTCCCACAGTGCAACTTAAAAGTGACATTTGTTCGACCCTCCTTTAACTTAGAGTCAAGTAGCCCTTTAAAATATTTGTCTCATGACTGGTTAACCAATGATTTCAGTTCTCTGCTCTCCCAGCTGGAGGAGCTGTAGAGCAAACTGAGAGCATTGGCTCTCGGGCTGCCCAGAGGGTTCAGCTTCAAACCCCAGTTTCATATGCAGTGCATCTTTAGTTTTCTTCATTTTTTGAGAGGAAGGACAAATTAAGCAACTCTACATTCAAGTCAACTGGTACTTCTCTGTTAAATGTAAAAACTGCAATTTTGTGCTTTGACACTCAAAGAACCCTGCAGCATATCCACCTGAAATGATCCTTACAACATCTTAAAGGCTGTCTTAAAAGGCGACAAGATGTGTCTGTATTGATATCACAAGTAGCTTAAATTGCTGCAGTGTTACAAAATATATTTGTGAAAACCAGTCCTGTGTATGAAAAATATATGTGTTTTTATACTGCCAGCTCTAAGTACATTTAATTATTTATTGGCAGAGTGCCTATTTTTAGGATATAGTCAAAGTCAACCTCTACTAAACACATAACCAGTAATGCAATGTAGTTTTTGAGACTTTCCCCTCACATGACTCTTTTTTGACGTTTAAATGGGGGAGCAGGACATTCAAGATTCCTAAAAATAGTTGGAGAGCGGACATCAGACTAACTCTGACTGTCAAACATGCTTTTAATCTGACCAGGAGCAAAATTCCTAGACTGTGCCTGGATAAGGGCAAAAGAAGGAAAAACCAAAAAAAAAAACAGGCAATCATCAATTTAAACATTTTATTGTATCAAACAAATTTAGATTACAGATGTAATCATTAATCAATTCAAGTAAAATTGAAACAAAACTCCCCAGATTTAATTCATGTAAAGTACTGTTACCATTCAAAAACAGAGCAAACATTACACGGTCCATAAATACACTGCAGAAGATAAAAACAAAAGCTTGCACAGGAATGTTTTATTGTCTTTCTATTGTTCATTGTGGACATAGTGGTTATCATTAGCAGCTATAGGAAATAAACTGCTGTAGCTGACTAATCTTCTCCGGTGACATCAGTACTAAGGTGGCTTCAGTTTTCTGTTTTATTTCTTTCAGACATGTCAAGTATAATGTGAAGGTTATGGAAGGATTGTCACATAATATACATAATAATTCCACTTCAGTGATACGAATAACAGATGAAATGACAAACATTTAAGAGAGTGGTGATGGCTGTTTAACGTCCTTGTCTCTTGAATTAAAAGGGACTGCCAGTTATTACATAGATTGGTTGTTAAAAAAGTCACTTTACTTCCTTGTCATGCAGGAAGGTTTATGACCAAGGGTTTACATTCCCAGAAGGCATTGTCAAATATGAAGGTACAATTTGCTCATTGGAGATGGGGCTTTTCCTGTAAAATGAAAAAGAATATCTGAATGCATCTGCAGACATGTACCCTGCTTCTTAACTATAGATTTACAATCACACAGTTTGCTGGCATCAGTCTGATTATCCGTGTATGTATTATTGTAAAAACACACGATAATATAATTGTTGTTAATTAGGATAACACCAGTAATTACTTCCTCACTTAGAAATTTGACTGGGATCACATTAAGTTATCCCCTTTGTAGTTATATTTAATGTCAACATATTTTAAAATGTATTGTTGATCATTCTTTTATTGTTAAAAAAAAGAAAGGGGGTAAATATTTAGGCAGAAATGCTCCATTTTTTTTTTAAGTCTCAGCAGCTGAGGGTTTTTGTGTTTGACAGCATCTAACAGGCTGACCTCTTGCAGAGAACAGAGAAGAGAAAGTAAACAAACTTACATTACAGTCTACATGTCATGTGACAGTGTGTTGTTAGTATTGAAGAGTGAATACCACACCAGCATCTCTGCTACGTTCACATGATGTTTAATGTGCTGTAGCTGAGCAGCTAATTAGGCATCTGTCCTGCAAACTGACGTCAGCCGGGCATTTTCTCCCCGCTAAATGTTTGTTTGGTGGCTCGTTCAGAAGGTGGTGCAGGACAAGACTTGTGTTCATGTGTGTAAGTTAAAAAGGAAGGAGACTTTAGCACAAGGGTCCATCATTATGGACAAATGATGGGCCTCAGAAACATTTTGGGCTGCCCAGAGCGTGACATATTTTAATCATTTCCATACTTACATTTTGGTCGCTGCTCTGCTACTGCATCAAACTGTGCCTCCCTCACAAGCGTCTGTCAGGAATGACAATTTGTAGAAAGCAACTGGTTGCGACTAATGCCACCCCTGAGTGTGACAGGAATTACGTTCTGTAATCAGTGCAATTGCTGTTAGCTAAAGTCAGTGACTTCGGTGGCGACTCTGTAGTTTAATGAGATGGAAAAGCCATGGCAGGAAGAAAAAAAATGCTGTAGGGTTGAGGAGGAGGTTTCAGGAAAAATGGATCACAAATGAACTGACCTCAGGTATAAGACCTCATTATGGGAGCAATCACAAATCCAACGATAAATTAATGGGTTTTCCTGTAAGGCCCTAAATATGGTTTAGAATGAAGCGATTTGATTGGCTGGATAGAAATAAGGGGCGCAATCACGAAACCAAAAAATAAAAAATATAAATTTCTCTCAGGGGAAAAGTGATTCACAGAAGACCTATGTATTCTGAGTTGGAAGTCATATTCTTTTCATTTACAAATATGCTGATTATTTTTTCGGTTAATCTCTTTGAGTGTAAAATGTCAGAATATAGTGAAAAATGTCCCTCACAGTTTCCCAGAGTTGAAGCCGACGTCCTTAAATGTCTTGTTTTGTCTGACCAACAGCCCAAAACCCCAAAATATTGTGTTTACAATTACAGAAGACAGTCAGCAAATAGTACACACTGGAGAAGCTGGAACCAGAGAATTATGGCATTTTTTGAAATATAAAAAAAAAAATCAAAATAGTTGCTGATTATTTTTCTGTCGATTGACTAATCAGTTAATTGACTCATCATTGCTGCATTGTCAATCAACTCAGGTGTGCTGGCCGCTAATTCAGCACTCACTGGGGCTAAATGGTGGCATTTGAATTTAAAAGTGATGGTGCAACTGCATTTTTATTGCTTTGAGATGGAATTGCAGAAGTCGTGGCACATAGTTGATGATAGAAACTGTCGATAGAGGATTGCGTTTGTTGCCTTTGAACATTAAAGGGGACATAATGCATTCATTTTCCATGAACTAGATGGTCTGGTTCATTCATATAAGCTAGTTTTAGTTTAGTGCAGGGGAAGCTAGAGAAAACAAATATATTGTAATCAAATTTGTGTCGCTTTACACAGGATTTTTGGAAAAAACCTTTCTCTTGCTCTGGGTTCAGTAACTAAGGCCTGACTGTAGAGGAACATAGATGCCCTGATGTATCTAAAAAGTGGATCTGCAGACACAATCTTCTGTCATCGTGTTGGGCTGGCTGAGCAGACTGAGCAGCATTGTGTCGTACAGAAGACATCTCTACTTCCCTTTCTCCAGGCTGCATATCTTTGTCTTCTCCTCTGCTGACTGACTCGCATTGGATGCTGCTTCTTTTGTGTCTGCAAAATATAGACAGAGACATAAAAGAATGAAATAAGACACAATAAGAGAGAGTGGAGGCTGACTCGGGGCTAAACAACGAACAAATATTTGGTAACACTTTTTATTAATCCTCACAAATCATCTTGAAACACAATCTCATCTTTCCATTAACTTTTTATCCATTGGTGCTGCCTTAGAATTAGTCTGAACACACAGTAAGATACATTGTTTTATTTTTTTCTTTCTTGTATGTTTTTTTTATATATACACACTGTAATTGGCTTTAAAATGTTAACCAGCAAGCTATGTAGCAAACTAAATTTTCTTAATAAATTGGTTACTGAAAGAAATATAGGAAGAAATTAAGAAGCAAACAAAATCTAAAGACGGAACACCCACAGTATCAGCTCCACCCCAACAGCCATCCAAACCCATTTTTTCCACTTCTGTGTGTAGCTGCCTCCCATGGTAATTCAGCTCTATGAAGTATGGATCAAAGCAACTTGACAGATGTTCGTTGAGAAGCCATGATCACATGAAACTGAGCCATGAGTGTTGAACTACTTAACATTTCTAAATAAACCCTGTCTGGTGAATGGATGATGAAGAGTCCCCTGAGGGCAAAGGATTCCTGTGTAACCGAGGCTCTTTTGACTCTCATGTACCTGCTTGTGTGTTATTTTGTTGCGATGAGGGATCTGCCACACTGGCAACATTGGAGCAGCCCTCTTTCTCCTTGGAGAGGGAACACTCAAGTCCACCTGGGGCTTCTAATAGACTTTCCCTGGAGAACTCTGCAGGGGGCACAGAGACAAAGAGAGGACGAAATGAGGGTGAAGAAAATGGGAAATGGACTTGCATTTATATAGCGCCTTTCAAGTCTACCGGCTCCTCAAAGTGCTTTACAACACTTGTCACATTCACCCATACACACACACATTCACACACTGGTGGCAGAGACCATCTAAGGTGCCACCTGCTTATCAGGAGCAGTAACCATTCACACACACACACACACACACACACACACACACACACACACACACACACACACACACACACACACACACA
>JBBPCS010002854.1:0-12986 GCA_037974645.1 Hollardia meadi
TGCCTGCCTGCCTGCCTGCCTGCCTGCCTGCCTGCCTGCCTGCCTGCCTGCCTGCCTGCCTGCCTGCCTGCCTGCTTGCCTGCTTGCCTGCCTGCCTGCCTTGTTCCCTGTGCCTGTTTTTGCCTCTAAGTTTTTGACCCTATTTGGTTTTTTGGAGTTTTATATTTACTTAGTTATTGGTTTTTGTTCTTTACCTGTGTTGGACTTTTTAGTTGCCTTAAGTTACAAAAGGTTGAGAACCCCTGGTATAGAGTGAGTAATGATGAACAAATGAATGAATATGTGATGCACACAAAAATGTTGTGGCTCAGGTGGTAAAATGGTTGCCCAGTGATTGGAAGGTCAGTGTTTCAATCCCCAGCCCCTGCAGGCTACATGTTGAAGTCCTTGAGCAAGACACTGTGCCATTGGTGTGTGTGAGTGCATGTGTGAATGGTTACACTCCTGATGAGCAGGTGGTGTGTGTGTGTAGATGGAAGAATACTGACTTGACTTTGAGTGGTTAAGATGACCATTACCCACAAAAATGTTAGTCTTTAGTACTTAACACTTTATCTTATGTCAGTATTTTCATGAGGATACTGTAGGAATGATGACTCAGTGTTTCCAGTGAGTGGATTGGTCAGTAGAAGGGGTGTTGGCAGGTCTTCATCTCATCCACTTAAGTTAACTTTCTCTGGAGTCTTTGTGCTAACACACTGAGAAGTACTTCTATTAATAATGTTCAGAGGTCTGTACTATATAGCAGGATTTGGGGTTAGCAAGCTAACTTCAGGTTTAAACCTGGACTTTCAGGGTTCTGTACAACACCATTGCAACTAATGCTGTCCTGCTCCGGAGTAGGTTATGTTTGAACAAATCAGACAACATGTATTAAAGCAATGCCCATTGACTAATTAATCAAATCAAAAATGGAATCACCATTCATAGAAAGTCCAGTGGAGCTTGGTGCACGAATCATGAGAGGTGTACTCATGTGTTGGAGGCCCCCGTCCTGTCTTTTTCATTATTATTATTTTTCCTTTAGGCTGCACACAATGTCAAAGCCATTTCATTGTGGTTTTGTACACTGATGACCTACAACAGAGACTGATTGAAGCACTAATAACTTGTACTTTTATCTAAGCAACACATTCATTTAACGGAATACACAAATGTGGTATGCATTGTGAGGCCAGTTGGTAAAACATTTTTTGTAATGTTTTTTTTTTTGTTATAAAATAGACCAAACCTAACCCTTTATTACAATACTCATGGAAAATATTCAGTCACATCAATAGTTTAAAATTCATGCCATTTGAAATGCAAAAACATTAAACATGAACCCTTTCGTAAGTTTGTTTGTCTGAATGTCAGACAACATTGTACCATTGTGGAACTTTTAGCTTGGAGCTTTTAGGAATGAATGCATTAAAGAGTAAACATATTTCAGCTTCATTTTACATCAACAATCTATCAAAACAAACTATCATAACCCTCTTCAAAACAAGGTGGTGAGTCACATTTCAGTGTTTGAACATTTGTGGTACATTTAAATGCTTGTTTTCAGTTTCCTGGTGTCTTCCTGGACACATCTTGCCACCATTTGTGGTGTTGCTGACATCTTTGGCTCACTTCTTATGGAAATACATGAAGCAGTTCTTCTCAGCTGTGAAGCATAGGTCAGTGGCACACTTTGAGCGCTGAACTTTCACTATACCCTTACAGCCAAGGTATTTGCACCGGCCCCAATCAGTGTTGTCCTGATGCACAGGAGTTGATGGCACTGGTGCAGCATGGCCTCTTCTTCTCAGCCAGGTCTCCCTCAACACTCTGTGATGGTCTCCCCCTCCTCTTCAAGACTTTCCTCTCCATGCAAAGGCAACTAATTCTACATTCTTCTTCTTTGAAGAGCCATAGAATAATGCTGCATTCATTCTGTAAATGGAAGGAAAATGTGTAAAATATATGCTCTGCAGAGAGGACTCACAAAGTGCACTGTTATTGTAAAATATACAGTGTAATAGCCTGAACTTTATTACAACTAACATTATCAAAGTCATCTAGGTTAATTTGTAGATATTAAAGCAAAAACAAAAATTCTGATTACTATTACGCTTTTGAGCAGTATGTGAACCTCAATACACAATACCAAAAACATGTAATGGTGGGAATCTATAAAGGTATGTTGTTAAAGGCAACATTTGCATTTCAACAATTTTCCATTACTTAATAATCAAATAAAATACATTAAATAATTAAAAATGAAAGTTTACTCACCTTTTATTGTGAATCCAATACTTTCCAGATTGTAAAGTGACCTTAGGGCCTTGCCTCTTTAAAGTATTGCATCAGTTTCTTCCCATCTGCAGCTGGACTGATAAATAGGACCAGAGACCCCCACTTACTCTGCCCCCCACTCCCCCCGTCACACTGATGCACTGGACTATCTTGCACATTTCATTACACTGCACAGTCAATTTGCACATTAAAAATCTTTGCACATCTCTGCACATTGACATTGTACATCATTTTTATTTTTTTATTTTTTTTTACATATTTTACTATTTTATTATTATTTTATTATTGTTTATAATAGTTTTTTTATATTTCATTGCTAATTGTACTTTTTTTTGTATTTATGCACCAACTCACCAAGACAAATTCCTTATATGTGAGACGTACTTGGTAATAAAAAGGATTCTGATTCTGATTCATATTTGAGGATGTATTGTGTGAGTGTTAAAAGCCAGAATTGGGTATGTTACCTACAGGCAACACTGTACCATAGAGGGTTATAGTCAGATCTACTTCTGCCCTAATGATGGGGCATTCATTGATATTATAAATGCCTGATTCCATCCGGCACATCTCTCGTCTGTCTCATCTCTTTCTTTTTTTTGTGCGTTTACCATGGGTGAGTAGGCTACATAGTAAAATCGTGAATCCAGTGTCTACACAGGTTGTTTTATTTTGAAAGTTGACCAGGTTCCCAATGCCTGTCCTGTGTCTGCTCTGTGCAGCTTGATGTGGCTTCCATCAAAAATAGACTGGCTGCGTTTATTCCACAGAGACACGCGGAGGGCCACTCTTGAAATGCACCACGGCGCGCCTGTTGGAATCACAAGGGTTGTCTCGAATGGCTGCGATCTGCTCCAGCGGCCACTTCGCAGCCAGAATGCAGCGCAGACATGCTCTGTGGAATCTGGGGTTAAGGCTATTAACTTATGCATTCATACAGTCTGCGATGCTTTACTCACCATCCTCCCTGCATTTGGCAGTTGCATGGGTGTTGCTTTTAGCCTGGATTATGTGTTTAACTTTCTTGTATGTCAGTAAAATATGCGGCTCTGCTACCAGTAGACTTGTCATGTTTGTGATTGGTTATATGCTGCAAACTCCGCCCATTTTTATGTGATCATCATGGCTAAATTGGCTTTACAGGCTTCAGGAGCAGCAAAATGATCATTGTATGATTGTATGTTGTTCATTCTATCCAACACCTTAGTATTGTTGGGTGTAATTAATGATGCATTATGTAGGAGCTGCTTGCAGTGAAGACTTTTAGTTTAGTTTGTTTTACATTTTCTAAAACCTGGTCTAAACCCTCTGTAGGCTACTGTTTACTGTGTTTCTGTGCCAGTGGTTGGAGGAGATACAATGAACACCATCCAGGGTATTGCTGTCTGTCAGAGCCCCAGTCCCACTGCCACCATAACAGGGAGCCTGGATCAGAGTGGTGATCCAGCTTGCCCCACTGCATGCTGGGAGCTCAGGTTCCTCCAAGGCGCCTACACTTCCAGCACGCCTCTGTCTCAACTGAAGTGCGTTGTCCCTTTGATAATAATGACGTGCTCTGAGTGAATTCACAGCACACATGCAGAATTTGATATGGCTGACATCAAAGATGGAGGTGGTGTTTGCACAGAGGAGACTAAGAGCATGATAAATGTATGGAAATCCCTGATGCTTATGTTCCCTTTTTTACGCCACTTGTAATGCCACTCACAGGCCTTTCTTTCAACCTTATGTGGAAACAGTCTCTTTCACCTGAACTCATGGAATAACAATCCTGACAAACTTGAGTGGCACAGAGACTTTCTCATCTTTTCAAGGACTCACTGCAATCATGGATGAATTACTGCATGGGCCTGCAGGGCAAAGGCCCAGAGGCCCAATGGGTTGGGGGATCCTAAAGGTCTCAGTAGCTTCAAATAAACCAGTTCATACAAAGTGTTGTCCAACCATGTCTAAAGTAAATGTATTTAACTGTTCTGAATGGCAACTCTCTAAGTTTGGGTGAAAAGGCTGTAGACATAGCCTCATCCTGGCTGCATCCCATTACCTCTCTCTCCCAGGACATTCCGTGTCCCACTCAGTTATATGCACAAAAAGTGACATAAAAGGTTTTGGGGATAATAAATAAGAGCTCGGGAGACAAGCTTAAGCCCCACTTTCATACCTCCACACACCTGGCCAATCCCTGCATGAAGTGGATGTGATTGTTGTGATTGTGATGTGATGCACTGTCTGTTCTAAACAATTACCAAAGTATTTGGACTCAGCTGCCCTGATTCCACCGCTGAAAACTGGTCTCAGGTGCTGTTAGGCCATCTGACAAGCACTTTGTTTGAGGCACACTGAGGCCTCAAGTCAGAGCCTCCGTATGTTGTTTTTGTTGTTTGACCTCAAAATTCAAAGATAATCCATCCACCTGACAGGTGTGGCCAATTAATATGCTCATTAGATTACATGATTATTGCACAGGTGTGCTTAGGACTGGTCATAATAAAAGGCCACTCTAAAATGTGCAGTATTATCACACAACACAATGCCACACGTCTCATGTTTTCGGGCGTGCAATCTGCATGTTGGCTGCAGGAATGTTCACCACAGCTGTTGCCTGTGAGTTGAATGTTCATTTCACTCCCATAAGCCTCCAATGTTGTTTCAGAGAATTTGACAGTACATCCAACCGGCCTCAAAACTCCAGACCACGTGGAACCACGCCAGCCCAAGACCTCCACATCCAGCTTCTTTACCTGCAAGATCATCTAAGAGCAGCCACCCGGACAGCTGATGCAACAGCTGGTTTGAACAAGACAGATAATCACTCCAGCATGCAATCTGGCACAGCGCTGGCTGACATTCTCTGCCAGTAAAGAGGCTTTGATGTCTGCTGGAAAAAAACAAAGCTCACTATATCTAAAAGAGTTTCAAAGGTTGCAGCAGTGGGTGTGTACAGAGGGTGTAAAAGGCAGGGGTGAAAATAAATAAAGGGCACCACTTCTGAAAATTAAATTTTCATTAAGGGCTGTGCAATATGGCTATCGTCACATTACGTTTGATTTAGCTGACGCTTTTATCCAAAGCAACTTACACATGCACTCACATACCGATGGATCAATTTGGGGTTCAGTATCTTACTCAAGGACATGTTGACTGCAGGAGCCGGGGATTGAACCACCGATCTTCTGATCACTGGGCGACGGCTCTACCACCTGAGCCACCAATGTTGTTACAGGGAATCTGACAGTACATCCAAACGGCAATAGATAAATATCTATCATTGCATGTTATGCTCTATCATTTATCTCGTTCTGTCACAAATCACACTCTGCAATATTGTGACAAGCAGCACAGGGAGAGACAGGATGTAGCTCGAGCAATGTCAACCTTTTGATGACATTACAGACAACCGACCTCTCCTGCTCAATGTGGGCCTACTCATGCTGTTGTTTGAAAAAGCTTGTAAGTGCACCTGGTTTCATTTCATTAGCCTGGTTTACATGGACACTTTTTTTGTCATTCCTATTTAAATCATTCTTGTTGACAATTTTGGGTCAACTGTTTGGGATATGATCTAATCCAATCTGGTGTTCACATGCGCAGAGGCATTTGATCGGAATAGCTGTGCAACATGCACATATCGTGCATTCCGATTGGCACGTTTTACTGTATCTACAGTATGCATAGATTTCATGTGACGCCACATACTTATACTACTACCTGGCGAGGAAATAAAAGCTTTCTTCTACTGCACGCCACAGAGAAGTTACAAAGACTCTGCCGCCACTTGTAAATGTTTTTACCAGGTTTTTTAAAAACAAAATCTAATACAGTTGATGCACGAAGCCTGGGTTGTGCTTCTACAGAATCCCATCCGAGGAAGAAAACCCAGAGAGGAGAAGATTGTGGATTAATGCTATTTATTTTATTGACCTGACATTGGAAAAGGTTTTGGGTAAATTTATGTCACAAGATATTGTGTTAACCTGACCAAAATATTAGCCTACTGCCTTGTCACTACCGTTACTGCCCTGCAACACTGACAGTGATCCTGAAACTTTAGCTAACGTTAGCTAATTAGCACTCACCTTTGCCTTGACGATGAAGAATTTCTTGTCCTTCACCACCCAAACGGCAGCATTATTGACCCATCCACATCCAAAATAGTAGTGTCTGTCTTTTGTAGGCTTTCATCCTGGCGGCAGTGTAAGGGGAAGGATTCTCCACAAGATAAATATAGACATCACCAAAGTGGAGCTCTGGTAAGGACTTAGCTGTTTTTAGCGATTGAAATAATGTCGTGGGTGCTGTATAGGAATCGCAAGTGCCCAAAACTTGCAGTTTGTCCTCATATCTCTGTTTTTCTGCGGTTGTCAGGTGATCTACATCGCTCTGAAGAGATGGAAAATTAACAAGCCTGTGCTGCAGTTCCACAGAGTGTCCAGTGTGGCCCGCCATTTCCTGAAGCTTTTTTGCCCTCCAAGTCTCTGTGGCAGTCGCGTGACTGAAAACTATCGTCTGTTCAGCGCAGTAGTTGTCATTATTGTGTTGCTCATAGTCAAGCATCGTCATGACAACGCATGCTTACTCTTATTGGAAGCAGCCTACTAACTACATTTAGCTCTTTTAAGTATTTCTAAAAGCAACTTCATCTAATTTCGGGCCACCATATTCTTTCCTTGTGTAGTGAATCTCCGTATACGTACTCAGCCTCACTTCATGAGACGGGTTATGAGCATGCACACAAATCCTGCTTACAGGAAGCGATCCGAATAAGTGTATACATGGGTATTCAATTGGATTGGTAAAGGACTACACCATCCCTTTCAGTCCGATTGAAATTCCAATCGGATGGGGCAGTTTCATTCTAATCAAGGTGTTTATATGAGTAATTTTTATTCCGATTGAGTAATAAATCCGATGACAATTGGATTATATCTGTCCATGTAAACCAGGAGATTGAAAGCAACAACTGGAGTCAAATTCCTTGTATGTGTACACATACTTCGCCAATAAAGCTGATTCTAATGTAACTGAAACCAAGTGAGAAATGGAGCGTGGCGTTAGTTCTTTCAGGCCACAAAGTCAAGCCCAGCTCTTGACTCCATATCAGCTGATCAAAGGCAGCCCACATCAGCTGATTGCTCAACTGATTCCTTTCTATGCACCCATTGGCAAATTTCAGACAGGGCACGCTATTTAAGCTGCTTTAGCTGGCTACACTTCCTGTTTCCTCTGCGAGCCGTTTTGCAACCCACCTCCACCCCAGCTCCTCCTTTTATGTCTGACAGTGGCTGCATCCCAATTCCCTTAAATTGCATCCACATTTCCCTCACTTGCACCAAACGAGGAGAGAGCAAACAAGGAAATATGTTTTAAGAGAAATGAGACGTCCTTTCCTCTGAAGCGTCACTTGAAGCAACGTCCATTTGTGATGACGGCAGCAGCTTATCACAGCTGGATCAGCTGTCAGTCGGCTTTAACAGTTGAAGAGACTTTTGATGGAGTTTGTCTCGTGTTCTCATCTCAAGAATCATCAGGTTGTCAGATACAGATGATTTGCTAAGAGCCCCTCGCGTCTTATGAAGGCGCACAAGGGACTCTTTGGCATCCGTGGCCAACACGTAAAGGCTGTCCCTGCGCATCTCCAGGCACACATGGTCTAATAAAGACAGTTCTCAGTGCAGAGCAGCAACGTTTTCTCTCTGTTACCTGTTTAACAAACACCTGCACATGAACAACAAGCTGCAGTCTGTATTTATACTGCTCAGAGGAAGAGGAACCATTTCTACTGGCTGAATGACTTATATTATTTATCTGTTATTTACATCTGTATTTATTGATATATTGACTGTGAATTCGTTATTTAATAACCCAGAATATGATTATGATGTTTTAATAGTGTAAATTATTTATTCGGCTAAATGTTTCAGAGAAAATGATGTAACACATCAAACCGACGTTCAGGAATGATCAGCCTCACATGTGACTGAATGAAATGACGATAAATGATGTAAAAAGTGTTTCTTGCTGACGGACAGACTCTCCTACTCTCTCTGGATCCACAATAAAAGTTAATGAGGGAAATAACTGATCATGAAAAGTATCTTTTTTAATAAATGAAGAAAGTTGTTGGTGCTCCTTTTATCATCCAGACCCACTATAAAACTTGACAGTAATTAATCTGTTAACTGTCTCCGTTAAGAAACTCCAGTGTTGTTGTGATGAATCTGATCACTTTGATCAGCTGCTGCATCCAATCAATAGCTGATATCCATTAAGGGGGCGTGTTGGTCAGACAAAGACTTCCATGAAGGCTGCTCTCGTGTATCCTCGCTCATGGCTCCTCAGAGATCTCTCCTCACTCCTCGCTCCTCGATCTTCGGAGCAGAAATGAGAGCTTTGGGACGACGCGCAAGATGGCGAAACAAAACGACTTCCGGTTCATGCGAGGATCGAGGAAATATCAAATAAGAGAAATGGGATGCACCTGGTGTATGATGTGTCTGACTTAATCAATGTCATTTCTGTTGTCATTGATGCCTGCTCTGTCCTGCTCGGGTCTTGCTGCTGGTGCTTTCCCTGCCTCACGCTTTCCATGTCGGCATATGGAAGGGCTGGGAGGAGTGCTCTCCTAGCCTTAAGGCTTTCCACAGAGCTTGTGTTAGGGCAGGGAAGTCCAAGAACAGAGCCATACCAACAAATGTAACTACTGCAATGTAAATAAGTTTCTTCGACTAAAGTGGTCCTGACCTAACGGTATTTAGTTTTGCAGTTCCCACACCACCATTGTCCTCATTATAAAAGGTTTCATAAAAATGGCCCTTTAGCACCCTGAACTAAAAAGGTAGGAGGTGATTACAGCATGGACTGTTTTTGTAGAGCATTTAATGTAGTTCACCAAGTCATGTGGACCATGTGTCCCTGCTAGCACATCAGCACCAGATACAACAGTGTGGACCTTTGTCCTCTACATTCCTCTAAGTATATTTCATTATATTAGTTATATTTTTGATTGATTTTAGTTTGCTGATCTCCTGTTTTAATCTCCTGCTAATGCAAACTCAACATTTCCTCCATGTTTCTAATTATAGTAATAACCTTTATTTATAGAGCATTTTTCTAAACCAATGTTACAAAGTGCTTCACATAACAAGGAGATCTTGTTAACTTGATAAATTCATTGTAATGTACATATCCACAACACTAATCCCATCAACGACAGATCAATTAACAGCAATTAAAAAGAATAAAATAGAAGTAATTGGAAATAATTACTCAATGAAAAGAGTGGAGTTCCTGTTCCCAGGCCATTTTCCTCTTCAGTGCTGGTAGCTGTATTTCCTCCTGTAAAATGAAATGGAAGTTATGTTACATGTATTAGCTTGTAGCCTACTATTGCCATTAATTTACAAAAGAATAGGCCTACAAGCCAACATAATGAACAGTTCACGGATTCTTTTTTAACATTTCATTATATCATGTACTCTAGTTTATAGCTATCAGTGTAGGCTACGCTAGTGGGGTAAGCTGTACTCTTGAATTAGGGACTGCTGAAAACATTGGCAGAAGTAGAAATGAGAAGCACAGTAATCAAAAACAAAAATCGTGGCTACATTTGAGTAGTGTACAAATCATCAGCTGCTCACCACACACTCACACAGAGGGAAATGTTTTCTCTGGCACTGGGCACATCGGTTGACAAACTTGAAGTGGAAGCTGGGGATGACTCTGCCACCTTAATGGGTGAGCTTGTTGGGCAAGTGCCCAAAATGCTATCCAGGTCGTCATAAAAGCTAAATTTCTCGTTGGTCGAAGCATTACATTGCCTAAAAGTAATGCATCGACTATTGCATGGCATTGGTCTCCCATCATCTTTATATGACTTTTTTCCATTTGACTTTTAATAATATAATAATATAGATAATATTTCATTTAAGAACTTGGTCACCCCCTATCCTCAGGTGCTACCATGGCTCATTTTTCCCTTTTATATTATAGCCTGCTGTAACCTCCTGTACTTGGTCGGAGAGTCCAAACCATCGGAAAAATGTTTTCACACTAAACATGAACCAAACCACCATTCAGTTTGATCCAGACCGAGACCACCTCTTTATGTCGGACCAAGGTTTGGTTCTTCGGTCCGAACTGTGGCCTGCAGGCAGTTTCACACCTGTAATTTTGGTTCAAATCAAACTGAAATGTCCAAAAGTCAGGAACAAATGAGTTGAAATGAGAAAGAACATGAGTACAATCTTCTCAGCTTTGAAAGTCTTTTAACAAAATATCTCAAACTAACCAAAACATCAAAAATAAGTCCTACTAAAATGACAAATAAAAGGGCTATTACTTAGCCGCTACTCTGTAACACAGATGTTTGTGGTTTCCATGTCTGAATGTGGAATTGAAGCCTCTGAGAAAGTTACGTGTTCGGCAAAGCGCCTGTGGTCATATGTGTAGCTCTTAGACCTCTGCAGATACTTCTGTCTTCTGAAGCTGCCTCCTCAGAGTCCTCACCTGAGGTGAAACTACCAGACAGTGGGGATAAACAAGGATAGGTTGGGGATGATCTCTCAGTTCTGTTCAAGGAAGTTAATTTTCTTTTCAGGTAATGGAAAGGCCCAACATAATCTCCCCTTTTCATTCTTTTAATTTGGACACATAAAAGAAGATGGAGGTGGACAAAGTGACCCAAACCTGAGCCTGCAGGTTGTGCAGCAGGGCCTCGTAGCAGAGAGAAACCTCTTCGTTTGACCCAGAAGAGTGAAAGCGTGGCTCAGAATTCAGTGGTGGAGATGAGGACTACATTGGCTGGACGGCTCCTTTTAATTCTCCCTGCTGAACAACCACAATCAGCTTTTATGACAGTCTGAAAGAGAAGGATGGAGTGAATAATGCCCACACAAAGTACAAGAAGCTCTCAGAGGTGAAGCACAAGTCTACATTAAATATGACGCTGGTTGTTTAATATTGCGTTGTGAACCCCTTTCCCTTAAACTGAATATATCTGATTTGAATAAATAGAATTTATTGATGATACAGTAAAGTCAATTGATTAAATATAGCTGATTTGGCTGATAAGCCATTAAGACTTCACATATGGCTTTCTGTAGACCTGGTAGTGTGAATATGATGCATTATTAAATACACACTGTAAATTCATGTGTTGTTTTCTCTTCATACTGCATGTATTTCATATTTCAGGTTCATTATTAAATCATGCAGTTTTTCAATTTTCAGTTTCTAGTTCAGTTTGAATGTGAACCTGCTGCCTTATTAGTTGCTTTTTCAATACTCCATTATCTTTGGCCTTCTAATTTCAGACAAAAATGTAAAGAATATTAACTGCACGTGAGGCTGCTTTTACTGATTTCTCATGATTTATGAGTAGTATATAACCCCCACTTTTGCACATGCATGTGAAAACTTTTGCAAGGTGAAAATGCGTGTGCATGTGCCCCGCCCCACATGATGTTTCAAGATGGCGCCGAATATAATATAAATAATAAATATATATAAATAATAAATAAATAAATAAATACATAAAAATGTTAAACATAGGTTAATAATATCAACCCCGTTTGACTTTGAAGCGTTTGAATGGTCTGAAGACGTGAAAGAGTCTTAAGTATTTCTTTAATCTAGAAAAACATCACTCCAACAATAACAATATTAATAATCTGAATATTAACGGAATTGTTACGAAGGACCAAAAAGTAATATCCAATTACTGTAGCAACTTTTACAAAACATTATATAGTTCTAAATTTTGTCATGCATCAGCTGATAACTTTTTGAACTCACTGACAGTTAAATCTATTAACAAAAAATTATATGGAGTTATGTGATGAACCTATTAAGCTTGAGGAAATTAAGAATGCAATTAATCATCAGGTACTTATGGACTGACTTCAGAATTTTATAAACTATTTACCAACGAACTGGCTCCTTTTTTATTTGATGTCTTTGTTGAATGTTTAGAAAATGAAAATCTCCGACCACTTCAACCACTCAAGGGTTGACTACTTTAATCCCCAAACCCAACAAAGACAAACTATTTTTTGACAGTTGGCGTCCGATTTGTTTGCTCAGTAATGATTACAAGATATTTGCACTACTATTGGCTAAAAGATTTAAGACAGTGTTGGACTCAATTATTGATGAAACACATTCAGGTTTCATATCAAAAAGACATATAGCAAACAATATCAGACTAGTCCTAGACATTCTGGACCACTCAGATTTGACTGATGATAATGGATTCATTTTATTTTTAGACTTCTATAAAGCTTTCGACACAGTGGGGCATCAGTTCATTTTACAATCTTTGAAGAAATTTGGCTTTGGTAATTATTTTTCTACAGCTATTAAAACTCTTTATAAGAATAGTAATAGCTCTATTAGACTGGTAGGTGGTACTCTAGATCTAGACCCTAGATTTAACCTATCTAGAGGCATTAGAAAGGGGTGGCCCCACCTACCTGTTCTTATTTTAGTGGCTCAACTTCTGGCAGATCATATTAAATCTAGTGTGGTGAAAGGTATCTCTCTGATGACACCACATTATTTTTTCAAAATGAAAACCAAATCTCTATTGCCATTGAAGTAATCAAAAGGTTCTCAAATCCTTCTGGCCTGTCCTTAAATTTAAATAAATGTGAACTTATGGCAATTAAGGAGTGCTCGAAATCTGCCCTTTATAACATTCCAATAAAAAA
>JBBPCS010002855.1:0-12985 GCA_037974645.1 Hollardia meadi
GGGCCCCCCCCCCCCCCCCCCAAAAAAGTCAAAATATCAGATACACATTATTGTTCCAAGCAGACTATTTGTATACTGTATGTCTTAATACATGATAGATATATGTCTGAATGAGATCTTTAATTTCCAATTCAAGTGTACTACAATAAATAAGCATTTGTTTAACGTACAATACCTGTTCCGCTTTACTTTTTTTCAAGGCAACAGGTTTGCACATAAGGTTAACTAATTTACAGTATATACAGTATACTAATGGTCAGAAAGATACTTATGGCAATGTAATACGTTGTGATTTGGTTAAAACTCCATTTGTGGTACTATAGCATCTTTTAATGGATAGACCTCAGACAGAACTTTTAAGCAGTTGTTTTGTCCCATATCTATAGGAATATCGAAATATTTTCAGACAACCACTAATAATTTTTACACGTCTTTCTCAGGACTTCTCCGGGCTGGTGTGCAATTATCAAACTATCTTTCTCATATTCAACCTCTCATTTAACTACTGAGGGCTGTACGAAGCAAGTTCAACATAGCCACGCTTTCTTTGGGTGAGCTGGCTCGACAAACCCTAAAATCCCTAACAGAGATACCAAGTATCAGGACGGTCGTTATTTACAATACTTTTTTGTTAACTCAGGCTTTCTGCTTCAGGCTCTGTGCGTGTTCCCATAAAAAAGGGACGTTTGATGTGTCATTGGACACACAAAATTAACCAATTACGTGCTGCCTACTTCAGTCAAGAGGAAAAGATTGTTATAATGGAGAGCTATGAAGAATATAAAAAAGTAACAGTTGTTGCTGCAAATAAAGTAAAAGAAGAATGCTGATCCTGTAAATTTGGAATGTATTCATTTTACCACTAAATGCACTCTTATGCCTACAGTTTTATTTCTAATGTGACAACTGCACACTCTATCTTTTTTAACTTTAAACTTAATATAGCAGATTTTCTACTGCATGTAGTTCTGACAGTTCTATAACGAAGGATACGTGGAAATAATTAAAATTTTTGAGCAAATCAAAGTGAAATGATTTTTATTGATTGAATATTACCTGTGATCAATTTCAATAGAGTGGTCTAATCAGTGTTCTTTTAGCTGCAATACCAGCAGTCTAAAATGGATGGCAGCAAATCAGAACCGAGCATCATAACCCAAAGTCCTCTATATCAGGGGTTCTCAACTTTTTGAAACTTAAGGCCCATTTCTGATTATCAAAAAATTTGTGAGGACCACCTCCGAAATAAATGATAAGAAAAAGTATAACATGACCAAAAAAGCTTAAGCTTCAAGAATGCTATATAAATAATAATAAAAATATTTTTAAATAATATTAAAAATACTACTAATAAGAAGAATAACAACAACAATAATAATAATTGTTGTGGTTGCTAACTAGTCATTTTTCTTCACCAGTAAAGATTAAGATAATTTTGTTACTCTACCTCTCTATCCATTTCCATAATCAAAAATTAGGATGGGATCAGACTGTGTCAGCAAGAAAAGTCTGTTGACAATTATAAATACATACAGAGAAGGATATTATAGCAGGGTTGCAGTGCATAAACCCCTCATTACAAAGATGAATGCACATTTCAGAGTCCAATGGTTCAAAACCCACAGGCACGGGTCTACAGAGATGTGGGAAAAAAGTGATACAGTCAGATGAGTCATCCTTCACCATATTCTCGACAAGTGGGCAACTGCATGTGAAGCGTACACCAAAAGAAAGGTACAGGCCTGAAAGATCGACCCCAGCAGTGAGGGGATCCGGTGCCTCTGTTATGCTGTAAGGGACATTCTGCTGACATGGTTTGGGTCCACTTGTCCCCTTAGAGGGAAGGGTCACTGCAAATCAACACAAAGTTGTTCTGAGTGATCACCTTTATCTCATGATGAAACATTCATATCCTAATGAAAGTGGTCTGTTCCAGGATGACAATAAAAATGATGTGAATCATATGATATGGCCTTCGCAGTCACCACCAGAGAACCACTCAAATTAACACTTACACATTCTACAATCTGGACCGACATGCTAGACTGTACCCTCTACCACCATCATCAAAACACCAAAGTGTGTGTGTGCGTGTGTGTGTGTGTGTGTGTGTAAGGGCTGATGAAACCCTGATTCAAAAACATTTGGGACGCTGTGTGAAAAAAAACAGAATGTGATAATTTGATCATCTTTGTTGACATATAGCCTACCCAATTGTTTGATCCAATTAACTTCATTGATTTTTGTAAATATAAGCTTATTCTGAATTTGATGCCAGCAACATGTTTCAATCAAGCTAGGACAGGGGCAACAAAACACTGGGAAAGTTGTGGAACACTCTGGTTCACTTTGCGAAACACAGTATTGAATAAAGGATATTACTCCATGACCTTGGTTCGGCCTACACTTGTCAAAGCATTGTCAGAAAACAGATTTCATTTGCAGATGATTACAAACTCTTTTACATCAGTGGATTTGTTTGCTTTTGTGGCTTATTGTTGTACCTTTGTTTAGAAATGTATACCTTTGGTTTTATGCTGTTTGTCAGACATAAGCAAATCAGAAACTATATGACATAAATCTTGGTAAAGTAATGGGAATTGTTATTCGCTGTTATTTTGTCAATTAATCAATAAAGGAATTGATTATTTGCTTAAGTGTTGCAGTGGACTCAGCTGTTGGCTCAGGTTGGACAAAGTGTCACAATCAGAATTGGTTCACGCCAGTGTTTGCCTCAGGGGACTCAGATGAGCGGAGCGGACTGAAATCAGGGAGACTTCCTGCAGAGCCGGAAACATAACAGTATCACAGATCCAGACCCGTCCTGGCTGAGTGAATCAGAGAAACTTCTTCCGTAGCGCGAAACATTACAGCAGACTCAAATCACTGAGGAGTGGGTTAGACTTCCACAGCAGAAAAATGCAATGTTTCATTTCTTAAATCAAAATTACAAAAGCACAAACAGTAGACTCACTGTAGTTGCCTAAGTTTGAATGTATTTATTTGTAGTTGGAGACAGTGGGCTCGTTTTTCACTGGTAGGATTTCTACGCTCTTGGTGATACTGATTCAAGTGACTCAACTGACTCGTAAACCAAGATCTGTTTAACTCAGGAGTCCGAGAGTCTGTACACTGAGTCAAGTTTTGCACCTCTAGCCAGAATGCCTGGAGAAACATCTGCCAGCCACTTCAATCAACCTATGGCAGCCTGAATAGGGAAGCAGCCATGTACCATTGAAAGCAAAAATACATTTATGACATTTAACATCAGACCTCACCATCAACCAGAGCCTCGTCAACGGTACATTTTAAGCTATTTAATGTTTGTAGTATATAGAAAAGCATCATGCACACAAATCTTTTAACATTTGTTCCAGAGGTGGAACTCTGGTAAGACTCGTGTGGTTGTCCAGGCGACCGCTAACATGGAGCAAGGCTTACATGAGCTAGCTAACTTTAGCATGGCTAGGGCTGCAATTTCAACACACAACACTGACGTGCAAAGAAAGCCCCACGTCATATGTCATTTGTCAACAGTGACAGCTTCCACACCATGCGACCGTCTCAATGTAGGAGTATGCTAGCGCTTAAGACCGCGTTAACTGTCACACTGGATAATTAGCCGGTTTGGTAACGGTAACTGTCTACTGCCAGTTTGATGGGAGTACAAGAGAAGTGGCTGCAGCTGCAGTGCAGCTGCACATACGCAGTCACTGTCAGCTACTGAATAACGTGCGAAAGAACTACAAATATATCCTGGCTGGAATGAAAGCTAGCTAATGTTAACTGACGTTTATTCAGGTGGCAGTGGGAGCGCGTTTGTCGGTCGCGTGACATTCTTGTACAGTACTGTTCACTAATATGGGAGAAAGTCACCTTTGAGCCCAAAAGTTCATTCACAGCATCAGCCATCTTTTTACATTTTTGTGAATAAATGAAAGTAGCTCTAGCTGCTGTTACCATATTAGCTACGGTAATAGTTTTGTTTTAGTTTGATTGTCTTTAAATTGTTACGTTTATATAAACTTGGTAAATAAAACAAATTGCGCTGTATTTTGCATTATATTTTATTCGTATACAGGTTTTTTTCTATTGTTTTTCTATTTCTATATAATTAAGGTTTTCTTCCCCGCAGACATCTACTGTATCCATTGCAATGCTTTCATTTGTAGGCTACAGCCAATTAGTACTGTACCAATCAACCTTTCTCCAACCTGCGAGTGCCCCTGTCATGCATTTGTTAAGTCCAAAGCAAGACAAAGCTGCAGCGGAGACAATGCAGTGCCAGAACCTTGATGTGTTATTTCATTCAAAAAAACACAAAAAAAAAAAAACAGCCTCGGCTTCCAGCAACCCATCCCCCTTCTTTTCTCCCCTCCTGTGTCTCCATATCACTGTTAACCTTCCATCGCATTCCATGCATTTTGGAGACAGCCCCATACCCCTCCCCTCTCCCGAATGACAATACGGCTGGCTACCTGAAACTGGTGGCCATGTAGTTGCACCATGCAGCCTGGCTGAATGCAGAGGCACAGGCGCTGTGCCCATGGCATTGTTAGAGCCAGTTTAGGCACACTGGTGCACCCAGAAGAGCATTTGGGTGCCCACGCTTTGCCCACCGAAGCTTACCTTGCTTTGGCCGATCTGTCGTAACTCCATCCCGTCCCAGCCCCTAGATCACCAAAGCCTGCAGCGGGATAATTCCTCTCCATGAAAGAAAGGGCTGGATGAAGATGGGCAGATAGTGAGGGGGAGGGGAGGGAGGAATGTCTTCTCTTCTCTGCGCTCGCTTCTGTTTATTTCTTCGCTTGACGAGCCTTTAGACTGGGAGAGGAATAGAGGGAGAAGAAGGAGCCAGAGAAGGAGGAGGGGAGGGGGTCACAGCAGCCAGGAGCAACTCCTCCCTCCTCTCCTCTCCCCATATATTTCACTGTCTATTGTCTCCTGCGTTGAGCTGATGAGTCGTAGAACAGATGCTCCTCGTTCTCCAGCAGCTTTAATAATCGAAACTAAATTCACATTGATCCAGCGCTGACAACTGCTCTCCTGCTGCTTACCCACAACATCGTACAGCTATTTTCGGTCATTTTGTTCACAAGACGCCATTTTTAAGAGCAATGACTGACTGACTGCCTGCCCACCCAACCACCACCACCACACACACACACACACACACACACACACACACACACACACACGAGCACATCCACACACACCGTCGATCATGCACTTCAGCGCAATGTGGTATAGCATTGTGGGAGACAGACTGAGTCTGGTGTAAGCTCATGCTCAGCCTCTGTAGCCAGCTGCAGTTCTATAATAAACTGTTGTGATAAATAACAAACACACAAGTTGCAATGTGTAAGGAATGATGTGATGACTTGCTCCTGAATCCAAGTGTGCATACTTGTCTCTACTGGCTTGATAAGTTACATTGGATGAATAAAATTACTGGAGACGTGTAATTGTTATGTGATTTATTATATAAAACAGGTCTGGGTTTTCTTGAAGAATCACTGTAAATTGATTGTCTTTTGTTGCCCTGGACAGTACCTTACAAACAGAACACATTTGGTGTACAGAGCAACCACAGAAAGGATACCCACCCTCAGCTATACCCACTTTAAAACATCATATCTGTAGTGGACAGACTACCGGCAAACCAATATTCAGGTCATACCATCAAGCGTAATGTCCATTCTGGTACTGTGTCAGTACTTCACTCATAAATACAGTATATCAAAAAACATGCAAAATTTAAAAGTTCACTCAATCCACCAGCACTGCGTTGTTTTGGATGCAGCTTCTTTTCTTGACATCTGCCCTACTCTGCTTACCCTGATATTCTTACCCTAACTCTAAACAATTTCACTCCTCGTGCATAAACCCAACCAAGGAAGGAACCAAGGCAAGAAGAGTAGGGCAGGTCTTGCGAGGATCTGACAGCCCTCTCATTCGTTGTCTCCTGGATCAGCGCTCTCCGATGGCGCACCCCTGTGGTGAAAGAAAAGAAAGACCTTTGTGAGGCTTTTCATACGGAGCAACATGGGTGTGGGTCCAAGGGTATGTTTTTGTTCTGGAAAGGGTCTTCAAAAAGAGAGTGCAGCAGCAGCATATTCTGAGAGCTGTTGAGTTTAATTACAAACACCCTAATTCACACTTTAATCAAATATACACATAAATGGAAGTGACATCTCAAGAATACAATGACATCTGAAAATAAAAATTGTGGATGGGCAATGCAAAATAAGTAGAATTTATCAACATGAGAAAATCAGGAATGTTTATTAAGTTGATTATGATTTTTTTAAGTTAGTTAATTACTTAACGTACTTAACTTATGTTATATTTAATATAATTTTTTTTGTAATGGGCCCGACCCTTTGTCAGGTAACCTGACCAGGTCGATTCACATAATTTTCATTTCATTCATACGTTCTAGAAAAGCCAATCTTTCACTTTTAGATCAATTATGCAACACTCTGAAGGGCTGTTCAACTATTTTCATTACATCTTTTCTTCAAGAGTTTTGGGTCCTATAGAGACAGAACGCAACATGTTATAATCAGTAAATCTCTCCCGCTGGAGAGGAAAACAATCTGCACCACAATATGCAAACAGGGGCTGAAACGGCAACAAAATGCCTGTAAAAGTGTACAAAATGCATTGTAGCAGTTGTGTACTTACTCTGTGTTTCCTTGTGTTGTATCAGGCACAAGTGTCACTTTTTACAGTTTATTCTGATAACAACAGATTTATATTAGGTCTCTCACAGTCATCTTCGTAGTTAGCTCCAGAAATTACACTACAGGATGCATATTAACAGAATCAAATTACAGTATATGTAGGCTACATTACAACAACAGATTGAAGTCATAGCTGCTGTGCAGTAGTGAGTCGGGTATTTTGATTTTGAGAGAGGAGAAGGATGATGAAAAACAAATGACAAGTACCGAACGATCCAGTAATGTCTCTAATTCACACAGCACAATGCCTGATTTCCATTCTGTATCACCCAGGTCTTGAACTTTCAACCTTTGCCACTGATGGCACATCATGATCAAGGTGAGCTACCCAGAGAAGTGCTTTGAGTTGGCAGGAATTATGAGGTGGCTTCACTCATGGTTATTACAAATACATGATGGCCCGTCAGCAGAAAGGCCCAGACCATAATTAAAAACTTATTAAATGACAAAGTTCTTTGAAATCATGTGTCTCTTATCCAGTGTTTCTCAGTCCTGGTCCCGGGGACCCCCTGCCCTGCATGTTTGAGATGTTTCCCAGCTTTAACACATCTGATTCAAATGAATGGCTTGTTATCAGACTTGATGACCAGCTGATCATTTGAAACAGGAATCATCTAAAACATGCAGGGCAGGGGGTCCCCAGCACAATGTCTGATTAGGTACAAGATCATCATGTTGCATCACCCGGGGCTCAAACACAACCTTAGACACCAAGAACAAGTCCTGATCTCACTGAGCTACCTGCAGAGTGAGAAACAACTGGTTTCATCACGTCATCTATACAACAAAGAGATTGACTACTCCATACGTGAGAAATTTATGCTCTAATTCCCATTGACTGAAATAGTTTACATGAAGGTAGAATACAAAATATTTTCCAAAAAAATTGTTTTAGATAAAATTATGAAATTTACCACACTTCATCTACTATATCAAAATTTGTAAAAAAATAAATAAATAAATATTTTCATGAACAGTGGAGATTTATTCAAAATTTACAGTATTTGTTTACAGTACTGTTCACAGTCAAACATTTTGATGCACTGTGGGCTCAATTTTTGATATTTCAAAAATCTGGCTGGATCGTTTGACAGTCTTAAGATGCTGCGTAGCATCATAGGTGTCAATTGAGCAAAAAATGTGGGAGGAGATCAAACGTATCAAATGAGTTTTACAGTTTGTGAGAAAAACGGAGCGATGGACCTCATAATTCCTGCCTGTTCAAAGTGCATGACGAATTCTGCTCAATTTAGCCTACATTTTGGTTGATTTGTTGCAAATCTTATAACAAATTTATTTATTTTAATTTACAACAACAGATTCATATGAGTTCTCTCACAGTCAACTTCATAGCAAAGCTCCAAAAATTGCTAAAACATAGAAATGATTCAGCTAACTGTTGGTTAGCAAGTTACACCACAGCTACAAGTTAGCAAAGTCACTGTCAGATAAAGTGGTGAGTTCAACAAATTACAACAAAACATCACAAAAGCATTTTATGTTGAATGTGGAAGACCTCTTGAACATACCACCTGCAAAAAAACACTTGTACCTACAAAAATGTACTTATTAAAGTGTTTTAGCAGAGCTAATTGCAACTCTTACAGCACACGTTATGACATACCGAGTGTCAGGATCCCCCAACCAGTATCCATGTTTGTCTTCTTAAATGCTTCGTATAAAAACATAAGTCACGCCACCCTGTTGAGAGATGAATTGTTTTTATATTTTGTTTTTTAAAGTTTTAAATACATTTTGAGTTGGGGATACAGCTATTACTTAAATTGGCGATAGATACCTTTTTTGCTTTAACTTATAATTATGAAGTAAATATACTGTATATTGCACAGTGTAATGGCTCTGTCTAGATTGGTTCCCTGTAAGCCTGACTTTTACTATGCTGTCCTTGTTGACACTGGGCAAGATTTTTCACAGAAAAATAAGGGTTCAATTTACGGCGCCAAGAAAGCGCCTCAGCCATTGCTGAACCAAAACAAGAAGAGGCGCTGTTCGCCTTCGTTGCTATCCCCAGGTAACACCGGAGCAAATGGACTAACAGCTGAAAATCGAACCTGCAAAAGAAAAAGAACCCCGCTGATGGAAAAGGCAAAGAAGGCAAAGAAATCAAAGAAGAGCGAGGTAAAACAAGAGCAAATGGACTGGCATTCACTCGATGGAAAGTGCTCCGGTGTTGTGTCAAAATCTTTTCCCCTGTCGATATGCGTTTCCCCTTACCCAGTGCTTAATTTGTACATTAGAAGGTCCCGGAATGCTAAATGCATATGAGAGAGGAGGGGTGACGAGGTGGACACAGGTCCCGTAATGCATACAGAACACAGTGCTGAAAACAATATGCTACTCAAACTCCCACTTAGCAAACTGTAGGGCTTACAGGCCTAAATCTCAAATAATTTGCATCATATAAATGTTGTGTCAATAATTCAAAAATTATTTTAGGCAACTCTGCACCACACACGCACACAAATGCCCACATCACCACATGCCTAACTGTGGGGCTTACAGCACTTGCGATCAGAAATTCATTTGTCAGCACATCATATACTGTACAACACATAGCCTACAATAGTAAAATAATACTTAACAGTTCACAACAAAGAATTACACAAAGATTTCTAAAGTTCCATTATTGTTTAAAGATTGGCACGACAGCCCAATAAAACCAGATGAAATGAATTAATGAACAAATGTATCCTACCTCATCTAGTTGTCTCATACCACAGTCATATCCTGATTCTCCTCCTCCATGTTTCAGGTTTTACATTGTAAATCTGTGGCAGTACTGTGTCCTTTGGCCACCCACAACCACACAAGGGACTGGATTGAATTTAGCCAGAGGGGTGCAACAAGATTCAGAAAGAGTAAATATGAGATGGTGGATGTGTGAAGAGAGGCACGATTCAGGGTGCAAATCAAGTTCATTTGAGAAAATCCACACTCACATTCAGCAGTTGATATAGGAATGCTATTGACAGCCACAAATAGCTTCCTCAGTTCATCAGGTAGGATTTGCCATCTGAGTCTCTGTACTCTCTGTAGGCCTGAATCACTGCTCACAGGTTATCAATGCCAAAGCACTGACACAGTGATTCAACTTCAGTCTCTCCATACATTGCACTTGCG
This sequence comes from Hollardia meadi, assembly GCA_037974645.1. Lineage (NCBI taxonomy): Eukaryota > Metazoa > Chordata > Actinopteri > Tetraodontiformes > Triacanthodidae > Hollardia > Hollardia meadi. Next base: position 9,888 of record JBBPCS010002855.1, read on the forward strand.
TCCTTGGGCCAGTACTTTGTGTAAATCACCATCAGCTCCTTAATAAACTTGTTATATCCAGTTTTATTGGGCAACCGTCCCCCTTGAGATAACACACCAAGTCTAGTATGTTTGCTTCATAATGCCATAGCACAATCGATCCTTTGTTGCTGTTTTGAAATGCTAAGTAAAGTGCTGGGTAGTTTTTCCACACTGCTTATACTGCTCAAAAACTTGATGCCACCCATCTAGTGTCTAAAACCTGCCTAAAACCCGCTATTTTGCATAGCTGGACATCTAAACTCTGCAGACTCTCTCAGCTACATTCAGTTTTTGTTTGATGTGCTATTAACTGCATATAGCTTGTCCATCAATATTTTAAAATAATTGATAGCACCCGTCTCTCTCATGAGGTTGCCTATTGCGAGCTCAAACCTATGGGCCGAGCAGTGCCAACAGTTATATTTGGTAAAATAGCCTGGAGCCTACTTGCTACTCTGCTTTTGTTTCCTAACATAACAGAAGCGCCATCACGCGTTACTCCAATGAGGGTTTTAGAGAGAAATTCCTGAGTCAAATGTAGGCGCTCCAGAGCAGATAATAAATAATGGACAATTCCTTCAGCAGTTATATCATTTAGCTCTATGAGTTCAGTAAAGATGTTTGTAGGCGTGTCCATATCAGGCAACTGAACCCTTAGGTATTTAATCAAGGAACACTTTTTGTTTAAACTGGTAGACATTTACGGGCCTGTGGCGTTTAGCTTCCTTGTACAGCGTGCGAAATTACTCGAGCTGTAGAGGCTATATTTTCATATTGACTATTAACTATAGCCAGTTCTAAGGCGCCTTCTTTCGCCTTTTCAAGAATGCCTGCTGGTGGGGCCCCCCTGTAGCTCACTTGGTAGATGCGATACATGCGCCCCATGTACTGAGGCTATCAGTCCTCTGCAGCGGCCGCCGGTTCAGCTCCCACCTGTGGCCCTTTGCTGTGTGTCATCCCTTCTCTCTCTACCCCCTTTCCTGTCTGCTCTTCAGCTGTCCCTGTCAAAAATAAAGGCAAAAAGCCCCCCCTATGCTAAATGTCCAGGCATGTTCAAATATCTTTTTTCTGAGTGCCCGTTGCTGTTTTTTAATATTCTAAGCAGATGAGGTTACTGTACATGAGACCCATTCTTTTGCTAATGTCATCCCTCTGGTCTTCTGTGGCCCTAAAGACCTCACCACCTTACATTTTGTGCAGCCCAAATTAGAATTTTTGCATTTCAAGCCAGGGGTACATCCCATCCCTGACTTTGCCCCCATCCCTCTGAATGCGACTTTTGGTGTACCTCCTCCTGCTGTTAGCTGCGCCCGTGGTAGCTACAAGTCAGCATTCACTCATTCATACACACATTCATACAATGGTGGCAGTGACTACCTTGCAGGATGCCACCTGTTCATCAGAAGCAGTAACCATTCATACATGAACTCACACACACCGATGGCAGCATTGGGAGCAATTTGGGGTTCAGTATCTTGCTCAAGGATACTTTGGCTCAATTCCAGTTCACATCCCTTGGTCCTACCCCTACTTTTGGAGTGCCCTCTACCGGGCAGTGGCCCTTCAGAATGGAGGTACAAGGGTTAGGGCTTGAAATCTTTACCTAGGGAATGGGACATCACTTCTTACATATCAGTAGCTGATGATGGCACATGTATAACACATGGAAAGAGGTTCGGCAATTTCAGCATAGTCCTGTCTGTAGAAATTTCTGCCCTGCACTAATATCAGATGAGCAGGGAAATGCAGAAAATTTGCTGCTGGATTATATATCAAGCTTCATACACGGAACATGTAAATAAACTGTTACTGTCGCTCACAATCGAGTTCTATTGACATTGCAAATAGCCATTTTTCTGTAAGGCTTGTCTTAACAATCCAATTACAGTACATCTCCCTTTGCATCTAAATTAAATAAAGATATTCAGACAGATTTTAAATATTTTGCATGATTATTTGCAAATATATGGACTTTTTTCCCCACAGCAGGAGCCATGTTTCATGTTATGTTGCTTCTGTTTACAAAGTATAATGCATTTTCTTTTACCACTCATTTGGAGTCTGCATCTGAAAACACTCAACTTGGTGGGCCATTTGGAGGGCTAGATCACCACTACCCCTCGTTCCCCAAAAGAAACGGGACACCCTATCCTACGCGGCCACACGCAAAACAGACGGGTAGGGCCGAGAGGTAGGGCTAAGGGGGAGAATTGGATCTTTGACACATAAGCCCCTTTTACACAGAGATTGTGCAATATCGCTGCAACGAAGATCCTTGTCTGAGACGTTTTTATTTATTTACACTGAAAAACACAACTGTGTCATAACGCTGCTCCACTCCGTGATTTAGATAAGAAGCTGGCGTTCCGCAATGAAAAGAGGCGTGATGTACACAGAAGCGCTGGAGTCTAGTGTGACGTTTTACATGCGCGACGAACAGCGCTTTGTAAACAATGGAATAACATAACAATAACAATAATTTACCGTCCCTGTTATGTGACGGATGATCTCGTCCTCTGCTTGGAGGGTAAGTAGCTTCTTCTTTTAGTTAGCTGCTAACTGCTGCTAGCTGCTTTTAAATCTCCCTGTTGAGGGTTACACACAAACCATGTTGACAAAACGTCACAGCCCGTTCCGCCACGCCGTCAACTCGGGGCTGTTACTACCTCCGTTGCCGTCTCAGAGGTGGAACAACTTTGACCCCCCCATCACGCCTCTGTGAAGTTTACACAGACCGCGAGGCGCATCAGAGGCGCAACAAGCGCGCATTGAACGGGCTGGGTAAAAGGGGCTTTAGTGTTTGTCTCTTTCTGTCTGTCTTTTCTTTAATGTGGATATAATTGTTTTACTACAGATGTCTTCCCATCTAAAGATTCACCTATTTGTAAATAAATAAACCATCAGAATGATTTGTAAAAGATTTTTGTCACCAGTGGTTGAATTACTCTGATTGTTTTTTAAGGTTCTGTCTCCTCTGCGTGCCCGCAGTGTTACCCCTCCTGACCACACACACACACACACACACACACACACACACACACACACACACACACACACACACACACACACACACACAC